>NWSH02000517.1:10299448-10311618 GCA_002382865.2 Heliothis virescens
GTTATAATATCCCACAAAGTAATTTCTGATGTCCTTGTTTAACTCCGAAACTTACTCTGTAAAAAAAAACTCTGTAAAAAACGTTTTATTGCGCAATAAAACGTTTTTTACAGAGTTATTTAATTTGTAAGAAGTTTCGGAGTTAAACAAGGACATCAGATGTAAAAATCGTATCATGCACCTTATGTAAAAATCGTACCTAGGCTTGACGTTACACGCAATTCAAGGTTCTTTCTATAGCTTCGTAATTATTTGTTTCGATGAAAAACTAAAAAATACGTATGGGATTTATTTTTTTAATCTAAACTAATTAGAGTTTTTTTGTCGTCTAGCCTATTTTGCTACCTCATTGCCTTTTTTTAACCGACTTCCCAAAAAGGAGGAGGTTCTCAATTCGACCGTATCTTTTTTTTTTTTTTTTTTTTCTTATGTATGTTCACCGATTACTCGAAGATGGCTGAACCGATATTCAAAATTATTTTTTTGTTTGAAAGGGTATACTTCTCAGGTGGTCCCATGGTAAGGAGACCAGGATTTGATGATGAGATCCTGGATAAATCGAGAGAACTCTTCAAATTTCATACGCTTTTTTACGTCGATGACATTATTACCGGAGCGACTGTCACTGTGGGTGGGTGGGTATTGAAGATATTATAGTTTTAGACCCGAAAACTGAAAAGCATAAAAAAACTTTTTACAAAAAAACAAAACCGACTTCACAAAAAAACACTGAAAGCGATAAAAAAATTTAACTTTTCACATGGCTCTAGAAGTCGGTGGCAAAATAAACACAGTCAACAGACCTGCAGACACCGACTTCTAGAGCCATGTGAAAAGTTTAATTTTTTTATCGCTTTCAGTGTTTTTTTGTGAAGTCGGTTTTGTTCTTAAGGAAAAACTAAGCGCTGTCTAGACCTACAATAAATCTAGACCCGCAATATAAAGATATTGTGCAAATTGAAGATTGCGCAATGATATTTAGCGAAAAAAAATTGAATTGCACAGTATCTTTATCGAAATATTCGTCCGTCTCGTCATCGCCTTATACTGGCACTCCAAGGTGCCGAGCTTGTTTGTCAATTTCACAAACTGTCATCTGTCATGTCACTGAAGTCAAGTGTCAAAATGTTGTTCTATGGGTACAGTGGCCAAGTCTGAGTAATTTTTATTTCGTTTTTATATTTATGTACGAAATTTGTAATGGAATAAAAGTAAAGATAATAGATAAATGGTGTTCAGCAGCATTTCATGATTGTTTTGATTACGATTCGTCCACGTATTCTTTTATGTTTTAATATCACGACAAATTTTTATTCAAATGAAATGCAATATTCGGGAACTCGCTCATTTGAGCGATCAACCTTGTGTAATTGAAGGAAGATTAAACTATAAAAAGATATCCAATGGCGGTTATCGTAATCAGTCAGGTAAGTTCGAGTCGCGGTTGGCATATTAATCTGCCAATTTGCGAATGCAAAGAGCTAATTATTAATTTTGCACAAAATATAAATAGATTTTCCTTATAGTTCCCCTTGAGTGACTCACTGTAGAACTGGCCCTTTCACATTATTTTGGCAATAGCTTGTGATGCAAACATACTTAAGAAACCTTCTAATTAACCATCTCATTTTTGTCTCTCTTTTGTCTCACTATGTGTATTCAAAGTTTAAATATACTAATCTTCAGCCAAATGATTGGTAACATTAATTCAGAGTAATAGTAAATAGACTAATATAGGTACTTTTCCTCCTATATGAACATAACCATAATAATATGTAATATTATATTTTCACATTTACCTTGATTATAATCAATTACAACTATTCAATTTAGTAATTATTTCTATTTATGCTGTCACCTTTCAGATTATCATAATATAAATTTTTTTCAGTGTTCAAAGAGCGATGGTTTCGGCTAATAAATAATTATTTATTTTATTTTAAAATAAGTGAAATGGGGAAGTTTGATACAAAAAGTCCAGCAGGAATGTTTGTATTAGAAAATTCTTCAATACAGATGGAACATGGCCAAAGCATACCATTTTCATTTTCAATATCATTTATGTAAGTTAACAACTGATACATGTTTTATATGACGAGTTCTTTTCGTTTGTTGTTAGAAAATATATTATTATATATGCTTGTTACAAATTACAGAGATGAACCCGAAAAACGTCATGTTTTTGCTGCCCGTGCTGAAGATAATGTGGTTCAATGGGTAATGAAACTAAGGGAGAGCTCTTATGAATATCTACGTAACAGACTTCATGCACTGCAGTCAAAAATATTTGCTATCACTGGAAAGGTAATAATTTTACTATGGTATTCCTATTAATACAATTAACACGAAAGTTTGTATGTATTGATGGATTTTGTTAGTTCTTCATACACACAAAAACTAATGGAAGGATTTTGAGGAAACTTGACAGTAATATAGCATATGTATCAGAATAACATAGGCTACTTTTTGTCTACCTGCGGGAAGTGGTTCCCTCGGGATGCAGGTAAAACTGCTGGTTGGAGCTAGTAATATAATAGTTGAAAAAGTGCAGTATTTTTGTAGTAAATATTTGCTACAGGATTGCTGGGAATACAATAACCATCTTGAGCAAAAATAATCTTATGTTTTATCTTTGCTTCTATATTTCTTTCAGTAGAACTTACAATTTGGAATATTGATTAGGTGGATTTTTGATAAGAAACTTGTCAAATTGAATATGTAATAATTCCATATTTATAATACTTATCTCAAATAACTAGATATACATTTATTAATGCAAAAAGAGATAAGATAAAGTTTTATGATGTAAATATATTATTTACATAACTATTCAAATTTTTAGGATCCATTGTTGCTAGTACCAAGAAATGAAGGAGCTTGTTTGTGGGCACCAGCTGTACCATTTTCAACAGCTCCTGCTTGTACTGTGAACACCAGTTCGTTTAGTTGTCACCTGCATACAAATGGCGCGTTTACACTTGAAAGAAGCAAATCAGATGTCCAAGCTCATAAGCACTTCCAATCAGAATACTCCAAAAAGGCGACTTTTTATACTGATGATCACAAAAAGACTGAAAAGCATGAAGAAACTTCTTGTGAAGTGTATTCTCTTGGGAGGAGTAAAACAGCAGCTCTGCTGCCGGGCAGCATGAATCCAATTGATACTTCAATTTTCGATAACCGGCCGTTGTATTCTCGAGCAGCACCAAGTCCGCCCGTCAGAACCAAGCTGTCACCAAACACTAGGCGAGTTGAAATAAATCAAGAAGTAAAATATTTTGCTGAACAAAGCAGACATTTAGGCATAACAAGTATTTTAGCTGAAGCTCCAATTCCGCCTAGAAGAAAAGTGTCCCCTAAAAATTTGGAGGCTCCAAATCCCACTGTAGACTTAACAAATACTTCTAGTGGAGACAGTCAAGATGGAAGTGATGATCTGATAAAATTTTAGTTGTAGCATACTAGAAAGAGATCCCACCTATTATTTGATAAAATCGTGCAGTAACTTGCCAGTTGTATATATAATTATGGAATTTAGAATAATTATTATGTTTTGTAATATTGAGAAGTATTTGATATCCAATGTTTAAGATTCACTATTTAGTAATATATGGAAGACAGCCTTCCAGTGACTGGGCTCGCGACAGTGACTCATAGAAAGAAGTAAGGAATCGAGATTTTTATAGATTTGATAGATTACATAAGGTTTATACAGTAAAATTAGACCAAAAACGTAGGTATAACGAATACTGAATAGCATTTTTGACAGCCATTTGTTTTATACTAAGGTAAATATTTGTACAAAACGAACTACCTTTATGATGCTATGTCCTTTATTGTAATGAAGTATCTGAACAAAGTAATTTAGTAATGTTTGCTTGAATATTGCCTATTTTTTTAGTATATGTTTGGTGCTCATAGCAAACAAGCTTTTATGGCAATAAAAATATATATTTTAATGAAGAACTGATTTTTTATTTCTTTAATTAAATGAATCCCCATTAATCAGTGTTAATCAATGCAGCAATTCGTCTCGCAGAAATAGCTGGTGCTGACTGTAATTTGTTTATGGTTCAGATTTTTGGAAGATTTGGAAGAACAGAACAAATTAGGTCGACGATTGTATTAACAGACTCAAAAAATGTTACTCCTGCATACCATTTTAATGTGCATTATCCAAGATTTACTACTATTAGTCGGCACTTTAGAAGGAGAAATATACTTCTTCCATCTCGGCTAAACTCAAAAACTTACATATTGATTTAAACAACACTTGTACATACAGTTTTTTTAGGGTTCCGTACCCAAAGGGTAAAACGGGACCTAATGAACATGTCAGAACAAATAATTCTTTATGGGGGAACTTACAAATATTCTTAACTACAAAGTTAGACGGACATAATATTTTTTCTAATGTCATAACGAGATAACTTTCAAGGTTTTCAGTTTAACTGAAGCGATAGACCACGTGCAGTGTGCAGCCGTGTTATTGTTATATGAATACTTATTTCTATAACTAAGTAGGTGGTGGTATCTACAATTTCTCAACAGTTGTATTCCTAATTTGTTGTCAATTGTCAAATAAAACAAAAGATGGTTAAATATTATGTTTATTGTGTACATTGCTTTTAAGCTTCATTGACACTTATCATTATAACATAAATACATTAAAATTTATCGTATGACGTCCCAGTTAACATAACTATGACGTTTATACATTTGAGGCACTCTCGTTATAAGGTACATACAATACTTAACTTATTACGTATTATGTAAGTTGTTCAGTCAAGACCGTTTTGACTGCAGACGACTTGTCCCAGTGACAGACTGGTCTTGTCGATGCCAGGCTCAAAACTTAGAGATCAGTGACCTAACATACCTTAATTTGTAATTTTTGTTTAGAACAAATTGGGACCAAATACCTATCACTTAACAATGGTCTTGGTAAATTACTACGAAAACTCATTTCGTTCTCATCACTTTATCATGTTCGAGACATAATCATGAATTGCGTTTCACCTTTGCCAGTTGATATCTAAATCTGGAACTGTTTTTGTGATCATTCTTTTCATTAGAATTATTTCATGACCTGTTAAATTCTCAGATTTTGGTCCATTTGGTTTACCTTCCCGAGATTTTTGTATGTTGTTAATTAAAATGTATAACTTATATTATGTAAATATTAATGAAATTCTAATTAAGTCATTAAGACTGTCATATTACTTAATACAAAATATATCAATCATCAAGACATTTCTATCAATGTGTCACCTTAAAAGTGTATTTTTAAATGTTATATATATCTTATTTAATATAAATTTCAATATAGATAACATTTTCAAAGTAGTGGAGGCACTTGATTGGGTATAATGTCTACATAAGCTACAGTCACATAAACGTACGAACACACATGAGAAGTCCCATTATGTATTAAAATTACCTCGATTAATATGATAAATGCGAATGTGATTTAATGTTTTTATTCAAATACGATGAACTACGCAACGAATCTCTCCTTGCATCTCAAAATTCACCTGTCTTAGTTCATAGGTATATTTTATAAGATATCAGGGTGCGTAATTGGGATCGGAGATTATTTCTCACTTACAACTACATCTAGATACTACATACATAGCTATGACGAGATTCGTTTTATACGGAACATATTGCATTGCGTAGGCACCATTCATAAGAGTTGCGTGGCCCACGTGTCATCCGTTAGATTAACTCGCCGGAATGCGAATGGGGCACTAGTTTCAGGAGGAACTGCGCAATTGGCAGCTCTGTTTCTGATTGTATCTTGATACCGCACGTGGCAGCGTCACCGCCGCCATGCAGCAGTAGTGTGCAGGCGCCGCTGTTAGTTGCCGGCGCCGTAGTCGCGCAGCTCACGGTTGCCGAGCGGCAGGGTCGGCCTGTAGTTGTG
Source organism: Heliothis virescens (assembly GCA_002382865.2). Taxonomy (NCBI): domain Eukaryota; kingdom Metazoa; phylum Arthropoda; class Insecta; order Lepidoptera; family Noctuidae; genus Heliothis; species Heliothis virescens. The sequence goes on from NWSH02000517.1 coordinate 10,305,375, forward strand.
CAGGACTTCCATGGCCTCGGTGCCGGCTGACGCTTCGCCACACTTCAGCTTCCGCATCGAAGCCAGCTGAAATCCAATCAGTTATGTTTGTACTCTCAGGCTTAAAGTAACACAAGAGGAAGTCATTAAGATTAATAATTAAGTAGATCTAGTCTGAGAGAATCGGCAAATATTCTTATCTTCGATCACCATTTATATCTACCGGCAAGCAATGGAGCGTTACTGTAATACGCATTTAAAAAACATATTCCACCTAATGAGTATTTGGAAAGTAGCTGCTAAAGTAGGTCGTGAACGGACGTCTGCTATTATTTAGTCCGTGGATACTTGAACGCTGAGTGCTGCATGCATCGGAAACCGGTACACATCGCTTCTGTTGCGTCATATACTATTCGTAATCCGATTATACATTTTAAAAAGACTTACCAAGCATAAGGTAATGAATAATAATGTGGGCAGAACGTAGTAGGTGTTAGTTTATTTACCTAGCTAAGGTTTTTGCGTTCTGACCTCATAGAACGTAATTGGTAAAAAAGAGCCCGCTAATACCCTAATACGTTTTTACGGATATTAATTACAGCTTTGTTAAATTACTTAGGTTCGGATTCAAAACGTCTCATAACAATCTGCCCCTTTTTAGTGAGGTGCTTAGGTATATCTAAATAGTTTAAGATAGCTACCGTATGTAAATAAAAAAATATATACTCAATAAAAAGCCATGCATTTAGTCAAAATCTCTTGTCTAGTATTATCCGTTAATGCTTAATTTAAAATGATCGATCACGAAAAAAAGTAAACAAAACGTGTTCTAATTTCCTTATGCATACTCTAGATGTTTTACTTCGTCACAAGGTAGATACTGGTTACCTATATCAGCACTTCAGCATTATCAGCCTATTAAATAGAGTGACGAAGTTCCATTATCAAACAATACAAATAAACTAAATGCCTTTTGATACGCGTGCAATGTTGATCGCTTAACATTAAACTTGAACTCACTTGTTCAGCGGAGACTTGGACAGGCTGCTTGAATAAGATCCATGTGACAGACTCGGTGCAGGGCGGGGTGGTGAGAGAGCCAGGGTACGTCCAGTAGGCGTGTTGGTGCGGCAGCAGCTTCACCGGGTCCAGAGGGTCTGACAGGGTCACTTTGTCGTTCTTATGAGTAATAAACGGAAGCAAACGTATAACTTTGTCCAATTCGTCATGTCTTGAACCAACCTGCGGAAGAAATAACAATAATTAGAGCTAGAATATTTATCAGCTACCTAAAGTTAATATAACCAACTACTTTATGAAATAAAGGTACAGACTATTTCGTTCTATAGGACTTCAGGCTCATTGTTCGTCCGATTCGCTACAGCCATAGTGGCATTGTTGAAGAACGTGTTCATGAAGTAAAATTTAAATGAGACTTATTGTATTCAGATTGCGACCACTTCCCGCGAATTTCATTAACATAGCTGAAGTATGTAGGCGATATCTATCTATCAATAAATCCGGAAAATTATTTAGGCTTTAACATTCGTTGTATCTATGCGTGCATGAAAATAAACTCATGCATCTAGCTCAATGACATGTGCACTACATTAGGGTAAGTCCGGGATATACGCCCAAGCAGGATAGACGCCTCGAAACGATTGCGTGAATACTAAAATGCACGGGTGTGATATTGTCTTATGATATGAACGCACTCCCCCCGCACATCGGTCGGCCAAAAAGCTAAGCTCGTGCGGTTGTGCGTAGTGACAGAAATGGCGGCGACTAGATAAGCAGGCGTGATTTTACTTCGCGAGTGATTTTCGTTCCTCTATAACTTTGGATGTAACAGGTAAAGGAGGAGGTCTGCTATGGGTATTTTGATCAGTATTCTGGAGGCATACTTAGGTTATTACAAATTTCAGTGGGAAGCAATATTAAACATTAGTTCAAGTGTGGAAGACAGCTTGGATGGATTTCAATAGCTTAATGGATTATATGGAACATTTTATCATATTCAAAATTGTGCGATAAAAGTTCTAATCATTGGAATATAATATACGATTTACCCATTTAATGTAACCAATTCAAGAAAGAGAATCAATAGATCTTAGTACAAAATTAAAATCAAGATTTCGATAAAGATCAATATTATTTAGTTTCTTTTGTGGCACGGCTATGGAATTTTGAGTCGCTTCATTCCAGTTGGTGTTTACAATAGGATGCCTAATTGTCCTTTATCTTGGCTATTTCTGCATTTAGCTGCAGGGCTTATGTTTTCCTTTCTGTCGTAAGGTTAGTTACAACGTGGGTGTGGACGTCCCATCTTATCGCTCCTATATTTTTCTGGTTAGAATTCTCAATCTGCAAACTCCGATAAAATTTTCAAACATTCAAATATTTATATTCAATTGGTTGTGATATTCTGCCTCTTAGGGCCACATTTTGCCCAAAATTTTTTTCGTGGGTTGTTGGGAACAGTAGTCCTATTGACTCGGGCTAGGGGATTGTGTTCCCTCTATAAAGTACAAATACATTAGTGGTAATGCTTATTTAAAATGCAACTGACAACATTTTACAACAGTCCTACTTACTGTTATTAGAAGTTAAACGTTCCTTAGGGTTGCATATCGTTAAAGGCTTGGTTATATTTGGTATTTGTGCGATTGAGTTTATGTGATTTTTAGGTATCATTTGTGGGAGTATATCTCATCTTAAAAAAAATAAGCTTGCGAGTTAGGAAGGTGATATGTTCGTTAGTTCGAAAGCGAAAAAGGTATTTTTTGAGTTGGGGTAGCTTGTCGCAAATATCACCTTGTTTATTTTTTTGTATGTGTGTTGTTTTCAGCGCGGGGTGCTGACGCGTGGGTAGTTGGGAGGACAAAAATGTGTGTTCTTGGACGTTTGGTTTATTTAAATTTTTTATTAGTATGTGAGGTTGTTTGCGTGGTAAATCGGCTGAGTAGTAGGCATGAAGGAAAAGTATATGGTTAGCGTTATTTCTCTCTGATGTTTCCTATATATTTATGTTGGGAAAAGTTAGAGTTGTTTGCTTGAATTGGGGTGTGGCTTTCGTGTTTTGATTTTTTATTGTTCATGTTTTGTTTTGATTTTGCGCGGTGTATTTATTTTGGGCTGTGCTGTATGCATTATTGTGTCAAAAGTATGTGGGCGGTTCTATATGTTTGTGCTGTTATGTCATTTAAGAATATGTCTTAATATCTTTTAATATTTCTATCTTTTACGTGAGCATGTGAACTAAATAGAACTTGGTATAATTTTAAAAGAACATTTTTGAGTGAATGTTTAGTGTCGTGCGGAGTGATTTCTGGCTTCTCGAGTGCGACTGGTCCTCTTTTTCGTGGAACGTGCCCAGATGATCTTTGGCTTTGTCATTGCACGCTGTGTGATGCAAGTCCTTTCACCAAAGAAAAAGCCAGCCATCTGTTGGAAGCGTCAACTAAGGTTCTTTTTTTTCTAAGACCTTTCGAATGAGGCGTTCTGTTGGTACTTTATTCAGCGGCGAGTGGGTTCCGAGCGTTTTGTTATCGTCAACGGCTCGAAAGTTAATATTGTTTTTTCCAACTAAGGTTGCGCTAATATTTGCTTGTGCTGCTTGTGGTCTTCTTTTGCAGGAAGTTTAGCGGAGCACCTTTTTACCAACATAGCCTGCGTGGCTAGTCAAAGTGCGATGGCGCATGGTTGTGTCGACGTCTAGTCGGTTTTGGCTTATTTCTCCACATCCAAGGATCCTATTCTCTATGGTCTTCCAGGGGCAACAGCGTCTTTCAGATTGTAAAAGAGATTTTTGGTTTAACTGGTGGACATGTCGCTTGTATAATGGCCTTGTTTGCTTTTGTGGCATCGCAATCAATACTCATTATTCATACGCGATCCTGTGTATAACTTCAATCTTGGTTTTTATCGATTTCATGGTATTTTGCGAAGGACATTGGGAAAGGTGGGTGGGCTTTTCCATATTATTTCGGATAGATTGGTTATTTTTTCTCATTCGCAGTAGTAGCTTTGCGAGCCTGTAGGAATCCTTTAAGGGAGGGATTGGTTCGCTGATTTTCTATGGGTGTGATTGGTGTTTTTCTGTAGGATTTTTTTTTCGGATACTTGGTAGAAGTTGTTGCATGGTAACAGCGTGCATGTTGGAAGTGCCACTTGGTGTTGTGGCGCCAGCCAGATGTCGGTTGTGCTCTCGTAGTGGATGATTGGCTGGTGTGTTTGATGAGGTCCAATTTTTGCACGTTTTCTTGCTAGGATACTTATCTTTTTCCCGTGTCTTGGTTCGGCGAATATGCGGCGTTAAAAATGGCGAAAGTTTGAAGTTATCGGCATCAGGGCATGGTGTGGATTGATTTGGTATTTGTATGGATTGTGGGGATGCTCACAATGAGGCTAACCATAGGCCATTTTATGCTAGTCGGACTTTATGGTTTCGGCTACTGTCGGAGTTTGTGTTGTAGAAATCAATTCGGTTCTGTATTGTTTTGTTACAGATGGTGAGGAATGTAGCGCTTGTGTGCCTTTTTTCGGTGTGGTTGGGTAAAGATGAGGTTAGTGTTTGCCTGGTGGGGTGGGAGGGTTGCAAGGCTGCCGTTTGGTTGTTGGCGTACACGCTTGGGCTGGCGGTGCGTGCGGATCTTTTTCGTTCATTGCTCCTATGCATTCGGGTTTGGTTGGGCGATTGTTGCTATTGGTGTGGGCTTGGTTGGCTTTTTGTGTCTATTGATCTTTTTCTGTCATTAAAGATCATTCTCTCATTTGGAGCGGCGGAGCTAAGTATTGGCATTTTCTTTGTTTTTGAAACTAGTATTTTTTTTGATCTCGTTTTGTATGATGTTCGAACGCTTCTGTTTGGAGTCTCTTATGTTGGTGGCTTAATATGTCACACGACTTGTGCTTCTCTTCGAGGTTCTTTAAGGAATAAAAGAGCTTGTTTTTGACGGGTCTTCAAGCGGTGGCTGGTCGTTTGGGTTCTTTGTTGTGTGAGGAATGTGATTGTGCCTTATACACAGTTTGTTGCTAATTTTGTTGTTCTTGTCTCATTGGTTTTTTTCTGGGCACTTACCTTTGGGAGGGACAGTTGAGTGTTGTTTGTTAGGTTAATATCTTCGACGTTCCTATAACATCACTCATGTTGCTGTGTGATTGAGCGGTTTTTGATTTTTAGTTTGTTTTAGTAAGTTATGGATTAGTATTTAAGGTATATTTATTTTCGTAAATAATGCATACCAAGCACATTACGTGAAACGGAATAAACGTTTTGACCAAGTATGCATACGAAGCCAAATAAGGCAAATTGAAAAAAACAATGAAAAATAAAATAAACGAAGCAAAATCAAGCAAACATCTAACTTTTCCATATTCTAGAGAACTCAGAGAGAATCTAGATATATTTTTTTTTCATGCTCTACTCGCCTTTTTGGTATTTATATCTAATTTATATAAAGTAGCAACTTTTTCCCTTCCTACCCGACTCGTCGCCCGCGCTGAACATAAACATCAAAAAAATAACAGGTGATATTTGCTGATGCTCAAACTAATAATTTTTCGTTTGCCTACGAAATTCCCTTTCTAATGCAAGTTATTTTTTTTAAGATGAATATAGCATTGTCCTTTAAAAAAATCATAAACTTCTGCATCCAAATATGGTTTCGTATGCGTAGGGGTTAACTTCTAAAATTAAGTAGTGGATGTGTAAATTGTTGTCTAGTTGCATTTTAATGATTAACTAATGGTATTTGTTTTACTTTTATAGAGGGCACTATCCCTGCGAGTCTGGATATGTGCCCCGAAAAATTTTGGGATATGTGGCCCTAAGGGCATATATATCCCTTGCTATATTTTAATGTTTTTGTTTTATATGTTTCAGATTGAGAATTTCCGAAAATATATAGCGTAAGACTGGGTCGCAACCACGTGTAATTACTTCGACGAGGAAACATTAGCTGCAGCTATCCGCAGAAATGCAAGATAGGCAAATTAGCATTATTTGTAAACAATGTGGCGAATCAAGATTATAGGTGCAAAAATGACTAAATAATATTGATCTTTATCGAATCTTGATTTAATTTTGTACCTAAGATGATTGATCTCTTCTGAATTGTTACATAAATGGTAAATGTTATTATTATATTCCAATGATTGAACTTTTTGCAATTTGAATTAATAATGTTTATTAATAATTAAGTTGATTTGATTCAGCATGTTTTAATTTGTAATGTTTAATATTGTTCCTGTTTTGTTACCTAAG
>NWSH02000517.1:10312438-10322841 GCA_002382865.2 Heliothis virescens
GTTACCTAAGTAGCTAGTTACTTCATCCAATGGATCTCTCTAACGTTTTACCTAATTAGAATGACTCTTTGGTAAAGTGATTACCTAGATGAGGATTATGTTATTTATAATTAAGTATCTACCTGACTGAATGTGTTAACTAGTTTTGTTTTAAGTACCAACACCAAAACATTGCCTTTATGATCTTTGAAAATTGATAATAAATAACAACAAAGTAATAGTGTTGAATAAAATATTAGTTTTCTTGCAAAGGTCATCTATAACCCCCAAGGGCATATATCCTCTACCGAAAATATAGCCTGGGGCACATATACGGCATCCGAGGCGCATATCCCGGTATGCAGTTTTAATTTCTACTCCAAATATACAGTTTATTTATTAATTACTCTACAAAAAATGATAAAACCCGATTAGCTTAATGACCGAGGTCAGCGCACATATGAAAATCATGTGCGTATTACTTATGTGTTAGGAGATATGTCTAGAATAAAAAAGGGTAGGCATATATCCCGGACTTACCCTATTGAACATAGTGCAGTTAACTGGATTTATGTAAGGCTTCAGTGGCATAATCGCTACTTTGCCTGGTGCATATTAACTTAGTGAAATCGCTTTAGAGAATATTGATCTATCTTATTTTTAGTATTACTTATTCTCTACCGGAAAAATCATTGAGAGTTACAGAGTAAGATATTTGTTGTTCTAACGATTTACCGGAATAAAATTCACATAAAGTTTAACATTCTAATATACTAAGTAACCATCGCAAATCCGAATGCACATTAAGGGCGGTGCATATAAATTGTATTGAAGTGTTTACAAACTGTTGTGCAATTTGTAAACAGCTTGCTCAAAATAATGTTGTGCTGGTATTTTAATATTGTGGTAAAATGTAGTCGCTGAGTCACTTTGATAGGTACGCATTAATTAAAATGGTTTTTGTTGCTTGTAAGAAGTAGCAGCAAACGTTTCTTATATAGAAGCGAAAATAAAGTTACTGGACCAAGAAAGCGACGTGAAATGTTCCTAAAGAGATGTTTAAATTGTCTTATTGTCGTCGTTGTGTTGCTGTGCCGCTGCTCGCTTTGACAAGAGAAAGTTTCTCGGGTGTGCAAAAGAGCGGCTCGTATCGCACCCATCTCCCACTTATAAAACGTAGCCGTGTATGAAATCAATTCACTTTAAGTATGTATTTTAATCTGCTGATATTGAACTCTAACACAGTAGACCTTTACTATCGCACATTATTTATAGACACCTACCTACCTACGTTCGCAACGTAATATCTACAGGATCTTGTAAATAGTTGCTTTCTAATATGTATAAGCAGTTCTCGTCTGTAACTTTCGCAACTATGAATTTGATGAACATCTGATATCAAATAAGCATAGTTCCTTTTGTGACTACCTACTTGCTGAAAATTTTGACCTTCGGGCTACAACCGTGCCAATTTTTATTAAAACGACCAATTTATCAATTGTATTGAACTAACAGTTTTCACGCGTCTCCTGAGAGAACTACTTCCTGAAGCGGGATAAAAAGTAGCTTACATGTGAACCACGTTGTCTAAAATACTTAAACATATTACTGCCAAGTTTAATTAAAATCCGTTCAGCGTTTTTTATGTGAGGAAGTAAAAAACATAATCAAAAACTTTCGCCTTTAAAAAAAAGTAAATATTAGTTTGAACAGCATGAAGTGCGGTGTGATAGGTGTAACACATACCCAGCTATTGGGGCTCGTGTCTAAACCATACAAATTGATTGATACACTCTGTTGCAATGATATACAAATGGACCGGCAGCAGATGTTAACACAACGATTGACTGATGTTTGAATTCAGTTTCAATACGATAGAGAACAGTTTCCACGTTTTCGTATAGGTAACAAAAATTCGTCGTTTCGTAAAGCATTTGTCGTAAAATTAGTATGCCGATTTCGAATAAAAATCAAATATCAAGTAAGTAGTAGAAGATCCTTTATGCTGAAACGCCTGTTGTGTTTAATTTCAATTATGTGGTGTCCCCTCACTTGATGTAAACAGTCATTGTTATCATTGTTCTATTGAGATCTGATCTGCCCAAAAAAGTTGACTCTTGTAATCTTCCGTTTATGGAAAATTAATTACGGGCTACCGAGATTATATCCACTTGTTGAAGAATTATGAGAAAAGTGCTTACCATTAAAAGCACGCCTAAAACGGCGAGTCCATCAGGTTGCCCAGCGGCTTCTTGGAAGCTGTTGTATTTAGTAGTGTTCCAGTGGACCAGGTGAAGTTCCCCAGAGAAGGAGCGGCCGTCCACTGTGTGCTCCGAACCTTCACCGTTCAGTGCGCCCCAGTGGCAGTGCCACTGCTGCAGCTTGTACACGTCATGGCCGAGGGGACCACCGCGAAGCTCTGTAAATAAATTATTGTGACAAATGAGTTACACGACCGGAGTAAGTTCCAATTGTTTCATAGACTGAATTTAATATTAAGCAGTTAGTTGTGCACCCAGACAAACGTAATAGTGGGTTCATCGGTAGAGGCAAGTAGGTCAAAATCTGAATTTATACCTAATTCTCAAAAGGGTAGTAACCTTCGCAAATCGGGGATATTTTCGTTCCCACCTATTAGGTGTTTACAAAATTGCGTGGGACAGGAACGAGCGACATGGTGAGTCATCGGGAGGGGTACGCCAGTCGCGCCGCTCGTCGTGTCGATGGAAATGCAAATTGTCCCGCACTTTGCACGAGGACTTGCAACTTCCTTTTACACGTTAAGTATATCATCGAGTTGTTTCAATTCCCATTGCAATCTGTATGTCGACAACATAAGATTCATGCCGATTGGTTCGCGGGCTTAATTAAAAAGATTTCAAGGTTTCCCAGTAAAATGCTAATGTAACAGACACAGATGACCAATTACTTATCTCGAGTAAAACATTTATTTAAAAAAAACGCAGTCCATTACGATGTTGTGGTAATAACCTTGGTTTGAGATATTTCTTTTTACGTCGCGTCGTTTAATGCTATTTAAAATGATAAATGTTATTAAAATTTACATAGCTATTTAGTATTTCCTGAATCAATACAAAGATGTTATTGGACAAGAATTTTAGATGCGAATAACGTTGCAGCGGCAAAGAGTTACCTTTTATGGCTCTCTCTAGCAATTTTTGAATACGCTATTGAAATTTTCTAAACCATACACACCCATGCTACAAGATTCAAAACATGCCTGAGTCATATCCATTTTCGTCGACTCTCCAGCAGTAGCCGGGGTTGACGACGGAGCGAGGGTGGTTGACGGAGTAGCGCCACTTGAGGGGCGGCGCGCTACCACCACTGCTGATCCTTGATGTGTCTATGTCCACGGGGCTCTGGCGAGCGCCCCGCGCTTCTGGGAACTTCTCAGTCCATGTTGAGGGACCTGCAAAATAATACAATTCAAAAATAAGTTTAGGTAGAAATAGCCTCCTTTCACACCACGTTGCGATCTCGCTGGGCTTAGGTAGTCGTTTGCGGTTTCGGCATGGGGTTTTCCCTTCACAATAGTTGTCAGTTAACAGATCGAGATTATAGTAAAAGGTTTTCCTTTTCTGGGGCACACGTTGAAACAAATGTATTTGAACATTATGAGAATAAGAATCACTATCGCATCTACATTAGTCTACTTAAATCCAAAAAAATGTTCATTGGTTAATATTTGTTCCTTCCTAACGCGAGCATTAACTGTTGTTTTTTGTTTGCCGTTCATTGACACACAAACATAAACATTGACTCGATTGTTAGCGGCCCAGAAGTGGGATCTTCTGACCAGCTGATATGATAACTGACGACCACTTATAGTACTACTGTCTATTGGTTATATTTTTAGAAGCACTTTGTTTTAAAATTTTTTATGTTCTTGGAAAGCTGATATAACGCGCTTGATGTTTACCTATTTTAAATAGGTAATAACGAGCAGAAACTAAGGTTTAGTCTTTGTCTTTGATAAACCTGTGTTTTAATACATTCCATGTGAAAACTTTTGTCATTAACTTACATACATATTACTTCTACACAACCATTTAACAATTAATCATTAAACAAAACACCTGTGAATTTCAGGCACTGTTTGCTAGTGTTTTGGATCAGTATAGATTCCTAGATGTGGCACCTTAAGTTGACACCCATATAATATACCTACCATTGCGTAAAGTAAACAAAAGGAAACGAAAGTAGATACCTACGATTGTATAATACATTAGCTATACTTATTAAAATTCTAGAGTCATCCGCTAAGGAATTCCCAAGTTTGGAATAGCTTTCAATTCTTGTCATCATCATTAACAAATAGGATTAGATTAATAAATGCGGTTAGTTAATGTAAAGTTGGTTTGGGTGTTGTGATGCAACCATGAGTATTGACACTGTAATATTGATGATGAATCTCTGTATAATGTTCGAGTACAGGTAAAGTATTTAAAAACCGTTTCGATGATAGAAGTGATCGTGACAACACCCACAAAATAATTACGCATCGAACCACGTGCTCGTGGGAAAAAGAGTAAGCGTCACTGTAGCGTCATCAGCCTCTATTTACTGCCACAGGGGCGTGGACATAATGACAAGGTACGAATCTCCTTTCGTAATTAACACAAACGCGATAGTAATGGTAAGAACTATTGTTATACAGATAGACATTACGTAATTTGCTTGTTAGCTTATAAAGAATTTAGAGATAAATATATTTTTCGTGAACTTGATTTGCATAGATGTCACAATGTCAACGTGAGGGATGAGAACACCTCTCACACACGAGACTGACAGATTGTTTAACTCATCACATTAGCGTTATCTTATCAGTGAGCTACCGCCCGCCCGTCTACTCAGAAACGATTACAAAAACATTTTTATAATGATGAATCCCTGGCTTTATTTATGACTTCTTAGACATATTTGATGAAAATGTGTTATCGTAGTCAACGTCAAAATATTTATGTAACTCATGGAGTAAGTGAGCCGCTGTGGAGTGAAGCTTTTAAAACCAGGCTGTATTTATAGGTAGTAAGCAACATACTTAACCGTAGATACTTGAAAATATTGTTTAGGTGATGACTAATATTCTTCCCACGCTGGTTCAAATCCATTTTGAGGATCGTAATCGTGAACTTCCTGACGCGCTGACACGAGAAATTGAGAAAGTTAATGTAGTATCGTTGAAAACCTCCGGCCGGCTGGCATTCAAAGTTATTTTTATCTGTAGCATAGGTAGGGGAGACCAGGTATGAAAGTAACGCGGGATGAACGTAACAAATTAGTTTTTGAACGAAATATGTTGGCTGCATTGATGGCAGATTCACCAGAAGGTGCCATTTCCGATCCCCCCTTACCTCAGATGTGCTTGCGGCGCTGTTCCAGCTGGTTGTGGTTGTAGCGAGTACGTGTCGCAAAAATACGCCCAAAGTAAATTTTGTAATTTTTTTTTGATACCGTTTATTTTGGATATGGAATGGTTAAGAACACAATTTAAGTATCTGCAACGTAGAGTAACTATTCTTATTTAAATTTAAGTATTCTAAATGGTATCTTTCTTAATATTTTTTTTAGGTTTTGGACATGTGTTTACCATATTCGGAAAAATTATACACTAGGGATAAAAGTAACAAGTTGTTACTTTCATCCCGATTATGGTATCTCTTAGAACATCTTACAGTTAAAACAAAATTAATTATTTTAGTATATTTAATTATATTTTAATATATTTCAAGATGCCTAATGATCATAAAAGAACGACCAATAGGGCTTAGTATGTGTAACTGGAAATTCTACAAGAAAAATTAGAGCCAAAGTTGTAAAAAATGGGCTTCCCATTTTATAGGCTGTCAAAGAAACCAAAAAGTCATGAGGTGTTCTAAAAAATATAAACAAAACTGAAAAGAAGAAAAAAGATCTGGATGTGGCGCCCGGATGTCACCACTGTGCGAATAGGACAGAAAAAACCAGAGGACACGGTAGAGCACACGGTCGAGGTGTGCTCTGCCTGGGAGGAGCACCACCGTATCTTCGTAGCAGCAATTGGCGGCGGCGATCTCTCTTCCAGCCCTGGTTCAAGTCATGGTGCGGGGGGAAAGGGAATGGGATGCCCTTGCCTCCTTCTGCGAAGCAGTTATGTTAGAGAAGGAGGTGGCGGAGCGATTGCGAATTTGCATCACTCATCCCAGTCACTGCAGTAGACGTGGAAGACACCATGGACGCCAGGTGTCGAGAGTTGTCCCCCGGCCTCAGTAGGCGTGGCTCTATGGGTGGTGAGTTTCGAGTGGCTCATCGTCCTTATGTCTCCTAGGAGGACGACAGGCCCATGTCGGCCCATGGCGTTGTTCTACGCGCTCCTCAAAGAGATTCAGCAAACCCCAGCGGGGGCCACTAGGGCTAGAGCTTGCCGGGGCTGCGGGATTGTTCGAAAGAGATACCCACGACCCAGGTACACAAAGGGCTCAAGAAGGAACACGGTGGGTTTTAGTCAGTAAAAGTATGACACGCCCTAACGCTCACCCACATCTGGTGCTGTGGTCCTCTGATGATTTCCCATCGACAAAAAAACGATCTCATTTTTATTCCTCGATTTATTTTTGAAGAAATCTATACATGTTTAGTTTTTGATTATTGTGAAAACTTAAAGTCTCATTATGAATAAATATAACGTTGATTATGGAAGTATATAAGTATTTATTTACTTCGTTACAACCATCCCTTTGCACTGTTACAACTAACCCTAGGGGTAGGGATAATTGTAACAAATTCCATCTTTTATATTTTGCCATTTTTATCGTAATCCGTAATGCCATTTGTATTGAAACTAGCGTTGAAAGATAGCTGAAAGACTAATCTATAAGAGGTATCAATTAGTATTTTAATAAATATTAAGGTTTGTGAGATATTACGACAATATTGAAAATTGTTACGTTCGTCCCTGGTCTCCCCTACATTTTTGCAGTTGTCAATCTTGTCACAAATATTTTTTGGCTAAGAAAATATCTAAAATAATAACCTATGCCAAATTCAAGTTCTAGCGTAAGATATAGGTAATAGGAATTCAGTAGTCATTGTTGTTCATGACGGAATGTTTTATCCTATTTAAATTACCTATGTTTTTTTCAAAATACCTAGTCGACGTGTTCAGGTTTAATTACCAAGATCTGTTTATGATCTTAAAAACTGTAGTTAAGGTTGAACAGCAAAAAAAGTGTACAAAACCAGCACTGAAAACAGTTTCGTCAATTCCACCTGTATTTTTTTACAGTCGAAGGAACACAAATCAATCGTGAAGGCTGTGCACTCATAAAGATCCATAGATAATTTAGTCCAGCAGCAGTGTTCATGAAAATAAATATACCGGTCATTTTACCAATTGAGCTCACTCGGGGACCGGATGCGCGTGTGTCAATAACAATCGCCATACCACAATCACAGTCACAATACCAATATTGATCATATTTTACCTATATATTGCATACTATTCTTATACTATAATTATTTTATATATGTACCTACGAATACACATTATAGCTCTATGTATTGAGTGTCATCCGTCTGTCAGCCAATTGCGGGGTTCAGTGCACGGATGACATCTGTCTGCATTGGGCAACAGTGTTCATGAATGCAAGTTTCCTATCATCACCATCCCACTCCATATCCTCATAACTATACCATCTGTTAAATTAACCACTGCGGTTAAGAGTAATGATATTATTTACCTATTTTTTTAATAGAAACAGAGTTTGTCTGCGCGTCAGAGCGTTATCGTAAATACTGCAAGTGACGCTAATGTTTTCACAGCTAAGAGCGAATTTCGTGGAATGTTTCAGTATTGACTGCCATGGTCATTAATCATTGACTGTGCGTAGCCGCTTATTAAGTAATCCAAACACTTGATTCATTTATTAAATTATTTTGTATTGATGACTCATTTTCTTTAAATAGCCTTCAGCTGTAAATGAAAAACTTGTTGCAGTTTGTGTTGATAAGATTGACTTGTTAAGAAAATAAAAAAAAATCTTCCGTGTGATAAAATTGTGATCTTTGAACTTAGCGCATGCACACGATTCTATCAAATGACAAAATCCACTGACCTATCATACAGCTATCAATTGACTCGGTAACACGTAGAACGTCGCTCCATGCCCTTATGTTTACGTAAAGAGTGTGTACAATGTCAAGGGTTAAACATGCTAACTACATAATGTATTAGCTACTAGTCTAGCAGCCTTTCAATTTCACAATTTCTGAATTAGCTTCGGTTTTTCGGCAAATTACGATACCAAGTGTAACGTGCTAAATTAAAACAACTGAATAAATAAATAGAGATGTTGAAGTTGTACATACAAACGTGTAAATGATTATAATACGTGGGTAAGTGTACCCAATACTCCGATACCACATGCACCTAATCTTTTCGGTAGAGTAGTTTTTGAGATAAAAAACTGTAGTGTTTCGTGTTAATGTTGTGTTTATGTGAAACGGACGTGTTTACGTATATATTTTATACTCGAATAAGTTGTGGTATTTTAAAATACCTGCGCTGATTTAAAATGAAATAAGAAATACTCAATCGGTGTAGTTTCGAGTAGCTGGTAGTGCACGTCACTATGCGTGCAGTCGCCTCCGACCTCGGACAGACTTATCTTTCTCAGATTTATTTACCCACTTTTACAAGTGCCCTCGCATTGGCGCCTTCAGCCAGTATGCTCTCTCCCTCATATGCATGCATATCTCTTATAAATCATAGTGGTATTGTGTGATATTTTTGCACAGGAAGTCGTTATTTATGCTTGTTTCCCTTATTACAATTTCAATATTCACCTTTACTGAGTAATTAGGTTTAACCCTGTGCGGTTGGGGAAATGGTCGGACCTTTTGACTCGTTCGTGCTGTAGGCCAATTACATTTTTGAATGGCAGTTACTGTAAACGCTTGCTATCATTTACAGTGTCACGGAGGTTTGTGTTAAGATAAAATGGTCTCTGTTGTAAAAGCCTTCATAATCTGCACAACACACACCGTTAATGAACTACGTGTTGAATGGTTCATACCGAGTGTACACAAATATTAACTTAGATTTGTAAATGTTTAGTTAATTTACAAATTTCAACAGAATAGTTAAGTAACACTTTTATGATTTTTTAAAAACATCATAAACCTGTTATCCACCCTAAAGTAAGACGAAGAAACATGACAAGCTACAAATCATTTCAGTTATCTTTTCTGTGAGTATTTGTGCAATATCATACGTCCTCCCAACTCTATGACCCCGAGGCGCGCGCTGCTGCAATTCAGATCATGCGCAAGTGCAAGTGAATTGCGAGTGCGAGGCCCAGATCTTTGTAACAAATTAGCACGACAACCTGAGATTTTATAATTATTTCCTTATTGAGTGAACACTTGATAGAAAATATTAACTGTTCGGTGAGCGATCAACCTTCATTTCCGTAATGGAGCGACACGGACGAGGTCGTCAGAGTCCGGCAAGCTTCGGATAAAGATACAAAAACGGCTTCTACCTACAATTTTCAACCGACTTCAAAAAAAAGGAGGAGGTTCTCAAGTCACCCGTTTTTTTTTTATTTTTATTTTTTTTATGTTTTTTTTTTGTCTTTGTTACTCGATTTCTCGAAGACGCCTGGACCGATTTGGAAAATTCTTTCTTTATATGAAAGAGTATACTCGCAGTTGGGTCCCATTGTCACCAGGTCAGGATCTGATGATGGGATCCTGGAGAAATCGAGAGAACTCTTCAAATTTCATACGCTTTTCTATGTCGATGATACTATTACAGGACCGATTGTCACTGTGGGTGGGTATGGGTATTAAAGATATTATAGTTTTAGACCCGAAAACTGAAAAGCATAAAATAAAAAACTTTTTACAAAAAAACAAAACCGACTTCACAAAAATACACTGAAAGGGATAAAATAAAACTTTTCACATGGCTCTAGAAGTCGGTGAGAGCAAAATAAACAACAGAAAACAGACTGCAGACACGACTTTAGAGCCATGTGAAAGAGTTTTATTTTATCCCTTTCAGTGTATTGTTTGAGGGGGGGGGGGGGGGGGGGGGGGGGGGGGGGGGGGGGTGAAAGTCGGTTTTTGTTTTTTGTAAAAGAGTTTTTTAATCAAAGAAAACAGTTTAACAATACAATTTATTCTTAATTTATACGCATGTTTTTACAGCACATTAATTATGTTTGTTTGCACGCAAAAAAGAATCTTACAAGTAACACGTATTTTAGTGACAATTGGCTGAGGGTCGATGTACGCCTCCAGTCTCATCAATTTGTACAATAATGGCTACTCTAAGACTCTAATAAACTAACATTAGCTACACGCTATCACAACTGCACTACCTATTATAACCTAGGTATGTATCTATAAATATACCT
>NWSH02000517.1:10325148-10341326 GCA_002382865.2 Heliothis virescens
CTTTTTACAAAAAAACAAAACCGACTTCACAAAAATACACTGAAAGGGATAAAATAAAACTTTTCACATGGCTCTAGAAGTCGGTGGCAAAATAAACACAGTCAACAGACCTGCAGACACCGACTTCTAGAGCCATGTGAAAAGTTTTATTTTATCCCTTTCAGTGTATTTTTGTGAAGTCGGTTTTGTTTTTTTGTAAAAAGTTTTTTAATCAAAAGAAACAGTTTACAATATCAATTTATTCTTAATTTATCACGCATGTTTTTACAGCAACATTAATTATGTTTGTTGCACGCAAAAAAGAATCTTAACAGTAACACGTATTTAGTGACAATTGGCTGAGGGTCGAGTACGCCTCCAGTCTCATCATTGTTCAATAATGGCTACTCTGAACTCTAATAACCTAACATTAGCTACACGCTATCAAACTGCACTACCTATATAACCTAGGTATGTATCATAATATACTATCATACACGTACATGTACATCCTGCAGTTTTTCTAGTCTTTTTTTTAAGTCAGTGTGTCAGTCAGTCACGCATAAGTAGTTCTTTATCATACTTATTTATTAGTGTTAAGGACTACATCTACATCTTTCCATTTACTTTTACGGTACTTTTTAGACAATTCAGTAAATTGATCTGTCTCTGTATGTTGTCATGGACCGCGGTTTGGCATAGTTTTTAGAATGTCATATAATCTGTTATTTTTTGTTTTTGAAATAAAATGTGATATTGTCCACGAAACCTGAGATTTTACGCTACGTGAATGTAATATGGTACTTAGAGTTAGGTACTTTCTTATAAAGTAATTTAATAAACTAGTTTACATTTAAAACAACTTTTATTTAAGGATTCCGTCATAATGTTAATATCTACCATATTTTAAGGTAATATCCCAAAATTTTCCTAATAGAATAAATATGTTTTGTTACGTCAAGGGAAAAATAGCACGCAAACTGCAAACAATCTGGTTCTGACCAAATTTCCAAAACAACTTGGTACTTCATGGATACATTCTAATTTCTATTATGTTCTTCTGCAAACTTTATTATATCACAATGATCGCGTTGGTATAGTTAATTAACAGTCACTCACTGACTAGTTTTGACTGACTGATCTGCCTGTTAGCGCAGTTGGCGGACATAAGTAAATACTTATTGTTAACCGTCGTTTGTTCTGGTTTAGTCATGTGGAAATGTTTTTTGCTCTGAATTTATGGGCTACTGAATTCGATAAAGTTAAAATCAAATAGTATTCATTAACACCGATATAATAATTACTGAATAAATAACTGTCATTGACCAATACAATATAATGTAAAACGTTATGTTTGTACATGTTGTTAACATAGTGTAGAATATGCCAACAGTACCTACTTACTTATGTATATATATTTTTTATTCGGAAAAGCCGAACTAAGAGTAAATAAATACTATGGCAATTTTCTTACGTCTTAAGAAAAATAGTTGTAATTTCGGTAGAAAACTGAAAATTATCAAGAAATTTTAAGGGTTCAGCGTAGGCACGTTTACCAAAAAATTACCTGAGAACATGGAGTGCAATGAAATCCTCAATTAGCAAATTTTTAGGCTGATCGTTCTCTGGTCTCTGATCACGAGATCCGCGCGTGCACGTTACGTTTTGTGTATCAGTAAATCTCTCGGAAAACTCGCAAATCTTATGCCAGATTCAAAGTCGGGAAACTGGCATTTATCCTGTTCCGTCTCACGATAAAATGTGGCTTGGTTTTAGCAATCGGTAGTGGAAACCCAGATTTTTCAGTCTAGGCCTAAGCGTCAGTTTTATTTTGATACGTTCTATATTGAATCGATATATGAAGGATCCTAATTCGAGACGAAATGCGTCATTTTATTGACATCATCTGCGCCGAATTGTCACGTTTCTCGTTATAGTAATCGTTTTCATATCTAGTTGGCCAATTACTTAGCTCTCCGCGAAGACTGAGCGGTCGGTAATGGAGGCTCATACAGATGAGATGGATTGCATATTTATTAAATGTTTTATTCATTCCATATTATGCTCTACCCTATGTCTACAATTGTTTAGAAGAAGTTTGTGGACCACGTGGAATTGTGTCTTCGGTCTTTTACCTACCTTCTTATAAGACAATGAAGCCATAATACTTATTTACATCGTTGCGTTAAATGCCATGCTAATAGTCTTCATTTTGTACACACTCTAGATGCGACATTTGATAAAACGGAAGCAAAAGATTAATTGGTACGCCAGAAAACGTTTCCCGAGCAATTTTTTTGGGTTTTATTTGATTACGGCTAAACGGGTTAAACTGTCATTGTAGTGGTCAACGAGCCATAAACAAGTGTTAGACAATTACATTGACACTGAGTAAAAATCATCGCAAATAAAATCTTGTGAACCGAAATGAGAGAAACCGCTTAATTTTGGGCACTGATGAATAAAACGCATTTCTATCCTTATTACTTGTTCCCATTGTTTATTTTTTTATATTTTATAACTTTTCTTTGGAATACTGACAAGGGAAGGGTGATTAAATTGTACATGTAAATGAAGTGCGCAAGAGTCATTACAGCAGTGCTGCGATTGTATTCGATCGATTACTGTCATGAAGCAATTTTAATTGCGATCAGACATAATATCCTCGTTGCAACAGCCCAATAGCGCAATTTTATAACTACAGGAAACCAAATCTTAATCTGTTCTTTATGGTTTACTAATGCCTGTTGTTTCTTGACACAAACATATTTATGAAAAATAATGCGCACTCCGTGCCTGTGTATAATGAACTATGAAAAACCATAGTTGAGTTAATGTAGATAAGAACTTAACGCTGTATTGTAGAACACGTCTTAAAGGTAATATCGTGTTAACAGCCAATAAAATATATTGTACAAGAAAATGGTTCGAAATGTGAAGGAAAAATAGAATATATACAGCATGAATTTTTGTATATGTAACAACCATGTTAATTGCCATTAAGACATGAGCGTTTTGATTTTTTAGTATTTAGTTCATTGTGAATTTTTCATAGAAATTTTTCGGCCTATTAAAAACGGAGGGGACCTACATTATTTTGTCGATTGATCAACTTGTTAGCCTCTAGTACCTACCTGAGAAAAGAGAGGCGGGATAGGTATACATTACTGGGCTAGGAAACCCTTTAGTAATAACAGAACTCTGCAGTAAACTCCGAAAGTATTTATATTCCCCATACACATGGTTGTGTCTAGTTGTTCGGATGTTATTAGGCTCAAGTACACCGACAACATAATCGCCTTCTTTCTTGAAATGTTTACTTTGAAATTAGAAAATTCATAATATACAGTTGCGTTAAGAAAACTGACGTTTTTGTTGTCGATGAACTTAGGGGTTGGTAGATTACCAACGAATAATTGCAAAAATTTAACTGCTTCGTCGGTCTAGTGGTCGCAAAGCGCGACTGCCGTGCCACGGGTCTTGGGTTCGATTCCCGGGCCAGGCCGAAATCGCTTCGTGGGTTTTAGAAGCTTTCACAAAAGCAGCCTGGAGTTTGGAAGTTGGCGGTGTTACACCCCCGTGCCTGGGAGGGCACGTGAAGCCTCGTAAAGTCGTCCTGAGGCCATCAGGTGGATTTGAGAAAACTCTGACACTAGGGCTTGTCAGGTGATTAAACCTGCAGCTCACTCGATAAGAAGAAGAAGATTCGTTGAGAATCATGAGTATGTTGTTTGCTGTAGATGACGAACCGATATATTAAGTTTATTGCACAACACTTGACTAATTAATTTTTTACAGTTCCAATTGATTATGATATATTGTTTTAGTAATAATTTGATGGGTTAATTTACTA
This sequence comes from Heliothis virescens, assembly GCA_002382865.2. Taxonomy (NCBI): domain Eukaryota; kingdom Metazoa; phylum Arthropoda; class Insecta; order Lepidoptera; family Noctuidae; genus Heliothis; species Heliothis virescens. The sequence continues at coordinate 10,328,981 of NWSH02000517.1, forward strand.
ACATTATGGTAAAGTAATACTCAATTTATTACGTTTTTGCTATAACATGTTGAATGGCTGACAACATTCCGGGATTTCTTTAATTTACTTCGTAATCATTTCGCCCTTTTTTATTGCTTCACGTAATTAGGTATTAGTTTTTGTGCTCGTTTGATTTAACAAAACTTCCTAATCTGTAGTTTTATTGAAGGATACTGCGACGTTCCTCGAATCAGTTTCAATTTTCTTTTCATTTTTGCTCGCTACGTCTTGATGTCTCTAATTTAATAGTCGTCATTTTCCCGCTTCTTAGGTGCTAATATAATAATTGTCAATAAACATGATTAAATGTTTGTATTTTGCAAAGGTGGCACATAAAAAGGATGTATTTCCAAGCTGTGGTACTTCAATTGGTCAGAATATGGGAATCCCCTCGAAGATTTTAACATGTTAACGTCATGCAGTACTTAACGTTATTTAATAGCCCGATTTAGTTATATTGCCTTCTTAATTAAACAAAAATATAGGAAAGTACTTGTTTCGAATATTGAAAAGTAATTGTTTTGGAGACAAGTAAACTTGCAGTCTTGAAATACAATAAACAGGATCGATGGATGTCACTCAAATGAGAGACAGACAAATCTGTGACTAATAATAAGTTATTTGTTATACATTAAACAATGCAGAGTAACGAAACTGGCAAGAAAATATAGTTGTCTCGTAATTTGAAAATTGTTGAAAAACAATATAAGACGTTAGTCACGGTTAATAACGCTAATAAAGCAATAGCCATGGATAACTCACAGATGATTCTCAGACTAGTTTACATAATAATTATTACATACGTCAGCGAAAACTTGGATCTTGTTAGAAAAACTGCATTGTGAGGCGTTAAGGCAAAGTACTCGTACTTATTAATGAGTTACGAGACAGACATCGTTACCCACTTGCTGCTTCAATGGCTTTGATTACAGCTCATTTGAAATATTTCTATAATAATCAATGTGTGGCGCTATCAACGATACAATACATTGCCATAATTATATTTTCAATTTGAGCTGAGGAAAAACAAATCTATGATGGAAAGGCATTTTTAATTTTACTTTAGTGAAAATTAACCCGTAACAGTTTTTATTAAAATGCAGTAAATCCTTGATGTAAAATGTAAACTCATGCAGATTGTTACTGTAAATACATATTTTTAAACGATTTTCCTCGTCTTCGGAGTAAGTTTTCTGACTGAATGTTCGATCCTTTTACGGAATTGCAATCTTTCGTCTTTTTGGCGGCAAACTGGTTCGCCTCCAGCGTTTCGCGTTAAAAGTGGTTAATACAAAGAAGGCAGTTGGTGTATCGTACTAGTGCAGAAGAAGTTTCATTAGTGGAACCGGCTCACCGGTCGGATTTAAGTAGGCCAGCCATCGCCTCACGCGACTCCACGTTAACTCTCTTGGCACCATTATCCAAGTTTACGTGAAAATATAGTTTTCTTTTTTAATATTACTAATGTTTATCTCGGTTTTGAACAGCTCATTTTGCGTGTAATCGCGAAGTTAACGTACTTTATTTGTATGGCTTATTGGTGTCAATAGCACCTACTGACTACTTTGAATATGTATGTAGTTACCTTATTACAGGTGGAAATACAATCTGATCGAGGCATTAGTAGCGGGTAGCTATTAAATAAATAAGATGACGATATTCATTCATTTCGAACCACTAAATTAAACAAATAACTTAATCACATTCCAAATAATAGTTAGATCATGCAATCAACAGGTGCTTTGTTAAGTATGAATGAAACGAATTTAGATAAAGTATGAAACAGCGCTGAAACGACGTCAATGACAAAGTTATTTAGTTATTCACTGTCATGTTTTATCTTTCCACGGTAATGTACTTACTGATAAATCGTACGCTTTTGCTCTGATTGCAGCGCTGTGCATAGCGAAAGTATCATCTAATGTCAGCTTAACTGATAGCAGAAGTAAACATGGCTACTAGAAGAGGAGCCCTTTATTTATAGATAACAGTTAATTAACTTCCTGTTGTTTTTCAAAATATTTATACCTTTGCAAATATTAGTATATCAACCCGGAACACAACACCGTTCAGAATATCAAATCACTAAATTCGTAAGAAACCGTGAACTGATACCAAAAGTTAGCTTTTCGGAGTTTTATTTACATGGGGTGTCACGTGCCTCGATGTAAACAAACCGGTCCGCGCCGCTCGCTGCACTTAACATTGAAGGTGGACTCACCGTTCTCGCCGCTGTATCCCCAGTCCTTTTCTGCCATTGTTACGGAGATATTATCACTGGTGATGATTGCTTCCTTCCTTGAGGCGAGTCGCGAGTCAAGTGTTTCGCGTGGTAATGTATGTCGCGTGTCAGCGGGGTGCACGAGTGAACGTGGTTGGGTCGTGACTGCGTGCGAGTGTTCGCGGCGGCTTGTCTTTATAGAAAGGCCGTCGCCGGGTGTGACGCGGAGCGGTCGCGGACGCGGGCGCGGGCGCTCGGGCTGGCGCGGCTCGTCGCGGCTCGGGACGGGAGGCACTGGCACGCGCGCGCTCCGCCGGCCCACTGCGCGCGCGCCGCTGCGCATGCCGCGCTCCGCCCCACCGATGGCTTTCTACTGTTTCTACTCAACATTAGTAATTACTCTATTTACTCATCAAATACATTACCACATGTCAATGTCAATAATGTGCCGCATTCCCATGCACATGCGTTTATTGTGTACATGCACGTCTCCCCAGTGTAGCTTTTCATTAGGCTTCTAAATTTTCACGGCGCGTCTACGACATGAACGCTGTAAGGATCGCACGTTTAGGTGCCCCAAAAATTGATTACCTATGTGCGTGGCGTTAATAGAATATTGTAAGTAAACCCGATTAACACTTGTGTAATAAATATTATGATAATCAAGTAAAACGACCACGCGAGTCGTTTTACAATAAAATCTATGTAATTTCAGTTATTCGAAGTATTTTTTAAATTAATTCACCATGAGTTTAATTTTATTATTTTTAGTTTAAATAAAAAAAATCGTGCTAACAGTCTCACGGGTCTATAGATCACAGTAGAAAATAATACATTTTGTGAATCTTTTGTAGTCGCATAATAATACTCGATGAATAATTTTTTTTCCCAATTTTTCTGTAGATTGCTGACTTGATTTTTTAAGGATTATTATATACTGTTCCAATAACTATGATCAATATTTAGCCTAGTTATACGAAAATGAGGCTGCTAATGAAAATAAATTGCGTCCGGTTAGAATTAGAATAGAAGGTAAATGATATCTAGAGTTATATTGTGGTTATATTCAAGTGGCAAAAGAAGCACAATTAGACATTCAGAATTGGTGGACGAAATTCCACTAATTGTGCATAATTTTGGCATAAATTCCTTAAACTCCATCTACAAAGCTCACCATTTTCAGGCCTGTTTAATGTTAGTTATCATCATAAACATTCGACATACAGCAGACAATCTTTATCTCACTACTACACAATAAATCATATGAGTACATGTATAAGATAAAGTAAGTCATTAATGGTTAAAATAATTTACTAATTATGCCTACCTAAAGGTATGATAAGCACCGAGAAGTTTTGTTTTACACCCAGTGTGTTTATTGATAAAAATGTATAAAGTTTCCTTAATTAGGTACATCTTAATGTATTAGCTAACTCTGTTATCGGATGAATAACATTGTTATTTAATTTTGGTTGTGTTAATTAGAATAAATGACTAACGGCATCGGTAGCTTGTAATCTTAATATTGTCATGTCCAAAATTCGATGAAATTATGAATAAGAAAAGAATTCAGGTACAGTCAACTGCAGATGACGAAGAGATTTTCAGAATTTTCAAATTCTTTATCAGCATAACCATAACCACTTGACTGTAGGATTGGTACTACGAATATGCTTTGATAAAACATTATACCAATGCCCTTATCTATTTTTTACTAACAACTCCAGATCCCAATATAACGTGTCTTATTCGACAAATATTACAGAACCATCTGAAATTTCATCTGGGTTGTGTTATAATATTAGCAGATATAATTGCGTATATCATTATGTTCCTATACTTACCTATGCATTATTTAGTTGGTATGTTTAATAAGCATGAAATAAAATTTGTTTGGCAAGTTTGGCGCCTATAGACTTTATGCAAAGAAATAACAAAAACTTCCCTACTAATGCGTTTAATTCTTTTGTATGATCATGAACTCTGACTTGGCGGCATAGTTAAAATAATTAGATATATGTATTATGTTCAAGTTTCAGTGCAGTACAAATATATTTCTTTTCTTATATTTTCTTATAAGAAAATATGAGGAAATACACTTACTTTTAGTTTGTAATCTATAAATTTTCTAGCACCTGCAATGTGGTAAAATTATCCGAGTTATCACAAAACATGACCCAAAGGGCTTATGTGTAGTTTGACAAAAAAAAACATTTTTTTACAACGAAAATACTGAAACACATATAGGTACATCGGTTTAAGGGTCCAAGGTTATTGGCGGTCTTCATTTACAGCGTGTCAGTAATGTGGGCAAGTTAATACTCCTTACGAGAGCCTGGTCTGCGGTTAACCGAGTGACGTATCTATTTATTTACGAAGTTCATTGAATTCTATATTTTTCCTTTAAACAATAATCATTATGATATTGTTAAGTAGAGTAATATTTCGCATTGATTTATATATGCAATTACGCGACCTCTGTGATAACCTGTGCTCTAGTTTGTCGCAGGCGTCGCAACAATACCGATAGCTACCTATACGTGTTGACCGATGTGTTCCTTATTTCTGTACCTAGTCAGTAGACAGTTTAACAACCGCGTAGAAATAATGTTTATTTATAAATGAATAGTAATAAACAACACTTTAATTTACCTATTAGGGAGGACGTTGCTAGAGAGCTAATTGCGCAACATCTTCCTAGCGAAAACGCGCTGGGAAAAGCTATTTTGGGATAAAGAGATTTTTAAATAAAAAGAAATGTTAAAAAGTCATGTTTCATAAATCTTGACATGTGATAGAAAATAAAACGACAGGACATCCGATGGGGTAGTATAACTTGGTAAAACGCCATGAGTCATCCATTATTTTGCATAAGGTTTAGGGATGTTGCATTTCATTGTTCAATAAATCTGAAAACTTATGAAATGCCTTTGACCTCACAAAACTGAGAAAAAAAGTGTTAAAATAAATGGGGATAATCTGAGGGCAATGTAAACATAGCCGCGTGCGACTACAATGTGCAGGTTTAAAGATCACAGCAGTTTATGAATAGTAAGTAAGTAAATAAGACAATCAAATCGCACTGCGTTCATTGCGCTGTATTATTTATTCATTTAATTGTAACCGACTTTTAAATAATATATTGTATTGAAAGGTATTTTGCATAGGTAATAGATTCCACAATAATATTTGTTGACAATTTTTCAGAGCGATTCGCTATATATGGAGGCACTTTCCACTGTAGATCGCGCCCCGTTGCTGTTCATCTATACTAATATTATAAAGCTGAGGAGTTTGTTTGTTTGAAGGTGCTAATCTCAGGAACTACTGGTCCGATTTGAAAAATTCTTTTAGTATTAGATACCCCTTTTATCGAGGAAGGTTATAGGCTACTTTTTATCCGGGTGCGCGCAGTAGTTCCCACGGGAAAGCGGGTGAAACCGCTGGCGGAAGCTGGTATGAGATATATCCGATTTGTTCATTAACAATTTACCTAAATTTTGTAAGAAGTAATATAAACATAAGATATTAAAACAAGAACAATTTTTCATCCCCGTTTTTGCTTTTGCACTTTATTTTAAAATCGTTGCAAGGAATTATCCAATGGTTGTGTAATAAACTGGAAAGAAAAGTAGTGGTTTCTTACCTATTTAAAATTCTCACTTAGTGTTGGTTTATTAATAGATATTAATTTATTCGATCGTATCTTGTTTAACCCGACTAGAAACCTACTGCAACTTGCTGGAAAAAGGCGATCTCGATGAAGTGAAAAGCTGGTTCTGTAATGTAAAGCGATTTACTTATACCTACTTAAATGTAGGTAGCGTATGTGCACAAAATGGAGCATTGGCGTTTTTGCCCCAATAAAGCAAGTATAAATAAAACAAAGATTTAAACCAGGACAGTTTAATTTAAAACCTGATTTACAGGCGTGACACTGAATCGCTTTTTCTTTGTTTCTTAAAATATTCTTGTAGGTATTTCATGCATTTTAATGAGACCCGCATAATAATTTTGCAGGTGACGATTACCAACCAGGCCACGGGACTATAAAGTCCCAGATTTTTGGAAGCACACAAACACAAACACGCTGAAACCCTTTCAAGACAACTTTAAAGAAATTGTGACACACAACTAACGATTAGCCCTTTATATATCTAATGTCAAGTGCCGATTATTATTATCTACATACTAAAGTTTTGTTTAGGTATACATTTTAAAAGTTTTGCGCAGTACTCAGCATATTCCTGAAATAATTTATCAAGACGAAAATTATTTTGTGATTTTCATACGTATGGTCCCTGAAATAAAGCTGACAAATATTGTTCTTAGACTCTTCAAACCATTCACTATTTGGACACATGATGCCAATTGCACTTGGAATCATTCCAATTAAACTAACAGAAAATTCCGGAATTACTGATTGGCAAATGATTAGCTGAGGGTAGTGAAAATATTGGAAAAGCGTTTTTTGGGGCAGAGTAGGCACCGGTCCTTCCATTCGTAATAAGTACTTATAAGAAAATAAAATAAAATAGCCTTGAATATATAAAAAAATAATGAAATTCCTTTTCTAAACATGTCATACCAAATCTAGACATTTGGCTGCAGGCGCAGAAGATAAAACTTTTACCTTATGTGACTGTTTCTACAATTCAACTAACGTCGCAAGCCGAGTTAGGAAACTTAATTCCAAAAAGATATTTATGCAAGACTTGCAAAGGTCACCAGAGAATGCTAATAAATGATTCAGGTGCAACAACAATACAAAGCCAATCATAATGTTACGTAATTGCTATGAAGTTCAAGTTGTTTATTATCTCATTAAAATGATTGCTCTATTTAATTACTTATAGGTCATGGTATGATTATGTTTCAAGTCATATTGAACTAACAGGTAAACATTAACACAATTTTTTTATAGAAGTAGGTACCTATCTGACCAGCTGATAAATCTACCAACTATAGCCAAGCTCACCTCATTTACAATAGTGAGTAAAAGATTGGTATCCTCAGATCTCAAAGCCGCAAAAAATATTGTATGACTACAAGATTTTCCTGCTACATAGGTAAACAAAATGTTGCTGAAAAGTGTTCATTCATCCATTAACCAATATACCGCAAAACCTATTTCCAAGCTTCATTATGAGGGTTCTGAAAATGTTAATGATGTAGGTACAACTAACCCCTTCTTAGCATTCAGTATGAGTAATCGAACATCGTTCGTTATACGTAGTTAATAATATTCATCTTCATCGCCTACGTCATAATCAATACTTATTGTTTTTCGGGCTTTCAATTTTAACAAACAGGCAAACTATGAAATAAACTCGTATGAAGGTATATTATTTCCTTTGGAAACGAGAACTCAATGGTCAACGTAATTACCATTTCTACGCAATCATGTGACTAGTTTCACACGGATTTAGAACTTGTCAAGGAAGCGTTCAGTCCTAAGTATGAATGAATGATCTCTGAGGAAAACGTATTTGATTACATAATGCAATGCAGGTTGTCTAACAAATTATATTAGTGATACTTCTAGCTTCTACCAAACGACCCATAACTTAAAATCTTAGGATCATTAAGATGTCATACCATATCAGTTGTTCCAGTTATCAAAATAGTTTTATGTATGAATATAATATTTGATTATAATTCACGTTTCCTATGTAAGTTTGAAACGTTTGTGTGTGAAACCTAAATATGTAATTTAACAATAAACAATTTAACACGTTCACTGCGGCACAGATTTATCTTTACTTTCCATTACTGCGTTACGAGTTGTTTTAAACCTCGTCCAATACCCGACATTGTGGCGGCACGAGGCGTATTAAACCTCACCGCCCGAAGGAGACTAAAATCCTTTTTTTGGCGCCAAATAAGACAAAATTGACGGTTTTTTTCTTGATTATGATTAACAATGAATTGATTAAACTAAATCTGCCGCCGCCCGTGGTAAAATTAATTAGTTTAGATTCTAAGGGGAAAATAAAATGTGGGGTCTAATGCATCCCGTACCGCACTGAAAAATGGCAGGTTTTCGTATTATTTAGTGATGGGAAAATAAATATCGATTTTATTTTATGGTTTTTATTTGTCAAAGTTATGTACTTACTATACATCATACAGATATACGGCTAGCCTGCCGAGTCTCACTGCTGGGCAAAGGTGTAGGGAGCTATACATACATACATACAATAAAATACACATTTTATCATTAACGTACTTTGCCGATATGTATTTATTTTAACAAATAAACGTAGGTATTCTAATATAACTTGGCATAATTATTTCACCTAGATAGAGTATATTTGTTATATAAGTCACAAATATATCACCAGTTTTTCTTCATCTTCCTCCTTGATCAACTGTTTTCGGCAACATCTCGACATGATAATTTTTAACTCAAAGACAGCGGTCTTAGTTCGTCGCGTGCGCAGCGTGAACTGCGTTGCACAACACTAAACACGTGAAACTAGCGTGGGGTGCGGTACGAGGTGCGCGGTGGCACGAGGCGTTCGCAACCTCGTTCCGCACTGTGTTAGCATTATTATTTGTTCAGTGCGGCACGAGGTCTAACAAACCCGACATAGGGTTGGTGTACCATAGAACTAGGAATCAAAAGCACGTCTCAAAAATATAGTTATCTCTCTCCTACACCGAACCAGATGGAAGTTATGCCTCTCGCACGACAGAGAAGTTAACGTTTTTTCTTACCGCTATAATGACCAGACACGGACGAGGTGTTTTAAGCCGCGTTCCGCAGCTATCGTGTTAAATGTTTGTGAGTAATATGTATCTACCCAGTCTATTACTATATCATTTAAGTCGCTGTCGCTGTTGCTACAAGCATTCCGTGCCGGAAAATTTCACATTTTAGGAACTCAATTTTTATTGCCTTTCTGGTATTATATCTGGTATTGGTTCTTACCTTTGGCACTGTCAGATGCGTCACAATAGGTTCTTTAGTTATTTCAATTTTATTTTCCTGCAATAATCTAAACCCAATGGAAGACACGATTTTCATCGCACTCAGTCCATTTATGTTGCACTTGATGTCCGATAAAAATAATGCTGTGATGCGTCAAACGTTTCAAAGGTATATTTTGATGTTAGTGTATAGTTAAGTATTTGAAGAAAATATACTGACCTACGTCGCGAATGTTTTACAAGCAAGGAAAATCTCATGCTATACTTAGGTACTTTTTTCACGTCCGTGGTTATGTTTCACGTAGGCTTGGGTACAAACAGACATTCCATGTAATTGGTCATCTATTACGTATCTATTTGAATTATCTACTCGATAAATGTAGATATAGGTAGGTATAGTAATTTGACAGTGTTAACTTATGGAAAAAAATATTAATATAAAAGCTTGCAAGGCGTGACAGGATACCTATTTATAAAGGATTTATTTGAAGCTAAAGTTCTTTCCAGTAAGGTATTGATCATTAAGAGTTTACAATACTACATGCATGTCGCTTGTAAAAGATAATATAAGTACCCATGCGATGGTGGTAAACTTCCCGGATACCGGTGAATAACTTTCACTACTTAACTATCTTATCATGACGCGGCTAATGCGTCTAAGCTCTTGAATTATTGTGTCAGAAAGTTGTACTTACATATATTTACCTAATTAGATACGAACCTTTTTAATCTTTATAAAGGAACACAGTAATATGTATTACGTAACTTAACATAAAAAACTTGCTTATTTGCGGCTTAAGAAACTACAAATTATATATAATCGTTAATTATAAACATTGATTCTTTAATTTGAAAAACATTGAATAGAGATCTTTTTGTGAATGAACGTTAACACTCTGTGTGGGAAAATCCTAGGCAGGTTGTTGACTTTTTCTTGTTCCTTCCCCAACGTCATTGAGTTGAAATGAATGACGTTTTGTTTAAAGTTATTGACATACAAATAACCACTATAACATAGATTACTAAATAGTACAGACGACAGCAGGTCAACGTAAACGAATCTGTCAAATTTTACCAATCGTATACTAACCTTACATTATTTTTTAGATTGCAGAAATTTGATAGATTGTGGTAACTTGGTGTGCTGTCGTCTGTACCTACTACATGCAGATTTTTATAACCATCTATCCATTGTTTTTTAACGATAAGCGATTTAGTATGGAGCTAATTTCAGAATTGTACTTACCTCTAATCTAAAATCAACAGATAGGTTATAGAAATCCACCGTACGTAACCTACTATCAACTTGAAGCTCTGATTGCCTTTTAACATGTTTCATTTGCACCCATAATACAGTTGTTGGCTTATTTCTTTAAATTAATGGCGTTTGCTAAGGCCAAGTCGGTGTTGATATTTTTAAATCAGTTTAAAAACAGAAACGAGTGTTCAATTATTATCTGTTCGGCCTGTCCTCTCATTTCTTTGAAATAAGGAAAATTGCATCGAATTACCTTGTTAACATAGTTACATGGAACCGGCATACTTACTTCAAGTGTTTCATCTACAGTTACAGTCGGTATGTCGAATGTGATGATTTGTGCGCCTGATTGGTGCGCTTTTTTAGTCTCTCTGTCTGTCTGTCTCCCGGCTGTATCTCACCGTGATGGCTAGAAAACTGAAATTTGCACAAACTATGTATTTCCGTTGCCGCTATAAAAACAAATACTTCCTAAAAATAAAAATAAATATTAGGGGCCCCCATACAATAAATGTTTTTTTTTTTGGTGTTTTTCAAAGATACTGGTACGGAACTCTTCGAGTCCAACTCGCACCTGGCCGGGTTTTTTAGTCTCTAGAAAGATTTTCCCCCTTCCGTCATCCCAAGTTCATTAGCAGTCAGCGCAGCATGTCTTCCTTATTTTTTTCAGGTTAAAAAAAAAACATTAACTTTCTTACTTATCGAAAAAAAAAACCGTAGACACGATACGAAGTTTGGTCTGATTTTCAAAGCAAGCGCAGCCTAACGCACCCATTTAAACTTTAGGAACGGAAGCAGTGTGAACTGGGTAATCCGAGTTGTTGCAACAATTAGCTCGCGAGTCGCAGGTTAGCGAATAATGAGTTTCACCTGTTTCGTACGAGTTCTAACTGCCTAGCTCGCGAGTACTCTTGTAAGGTAGATAACACCGCAATTAATTCCTTGGGACTGAAGCATTTTAAAAATTGCTTAGCAAGTACCTCTAGTGTGCACCTTAGATAATGTCATTTCAATTTAAACCTTCCTAGATTCTGTTGTTAACTGATTTAAGTAATTAACGATAAGATATTTTTTTTTTTAAGAAACATGTCTTGCGGAATGACAACTTCTCTTCTTAGAGTTTCTCTTGAATTTTATTCTTCTTTTTACGTCGAATCCAATTTGGATGTCAAGAGAAAATCATCCTAGCAGAGGGCTACAAGTATGACTGTTTTTTTTAACCAACCTTCTTAGGAATTCCCATTCCACTAGCTAGCCCAACAATCACCTGGACAATGTTTTAAACGATAAGAAACGAGACAGTTACTCACTTGGTGTTACCAGTAAGAAATAAATGAAGCGTGGGTGTACTTACACCAATTACACAACAATCACCACTTCCACCAATTGCTGGGATATCAGTCGTATCCGTGTGTCTCCGCTGGCAACATTATTGATGATGATGGGATTCAGCTGAAAGTTGGCGAAACGTTCATGGACAATTGAATCCTTTTAGACATTTGGCATGTTTCGGGACTCTTGTATTTATTACTGTGTGTGTAAGATTCTCGTGTAAAGAAATTCTGCTCATTTTTTGACAAAATTAGTTACCATTATGAAGTTCACATACGCTTCCGAAGTTGTAGCAATTTTTTAAATTTTCGCTTGCTTGTATTGTGTGTGTATTATGCATCTTCATATTTTAAACGGTTTTATTTAGGTCAGGGTGTTTGTTTGTTTGGGTCAAATCTTGTAATTGAAATTTAACCCTCTTCCCGTTAACCGATTGATCTGAAATTTGGTATACGCCTTTGATTCTGGTGACAATACAATAATCCATATTCAATATTATTGTGAATCCAAGATGGCCGCCGCTACAAGATGGCGGACAACTTAGTTTTTTTCAATCTTATCAATATGGGTATCAAATGAAA
>NWSH02000517.1:10344021-10354405 GCA_002382865.2 Heliothis virescens
TGTATACTGCACTGTATTCTACTTAACAAGCCCTTTCATTTGATATCCATATTGATGGGATTAAAAAAAAGTAAGTTGTCCGCGTTATTGTAGCGGCGGCCATCTTGGATTTTGATTTTGTATACTGCACTGTATTCTACTTAACAAGCCCTTTCATTTGATATCCATATTGATGGGATTAAAAAAAAGTAAGTTGTTAGTTGAATTGATTACTACGAATTGGTCACCACATTTTCCTCACGTAATTTTCACTTCATTACCAATTTTGTAAGTGTACAACGAATAAACGACGAAAGAGTGTAGGTAAATACAATAAGCAGGTAGTAAATAAGTACTCGCCAGGAGTCGAACCTCACACATTCAGCCTTGTTCTTGGGCCTGCCTGAATAAGATCATACCATTTTTTTTCTATTTGTAAATCTGAAGGATTTTTAGTAGCAACAATAAATCCTATTTACTGCCGATTTAATAGGTAGGACAACAGCTGTTTATCACGATTTTATGATCTTTTTAAAAGTCTTAACAACAATGACTATGTTTATTAAGACTTTTTTATTTATTATCACCTCTGTCGAAGGATTTTATCTCGGTGGTTGGAATTCTAGGTGACGCAGCATAAACTTTCCTTTTCATGACGAATTTAATGATATCGAATTGTTACAATCCGAGGAAATATATTACTTGATTGCAATTAAGGGATATACATTTTATTTCTAACTAAACAATAGATGCCTGACATGAACAAGATGCAAAGGTGTCTGAATCGTTTTGTTTTCATTTTAACCTAACTAAGAAGGCCTACTTAGCGTTTCGCAATAAGTAGGTAAGTAGTTGAGAAAATTTGAGAGAAAATTCGAATAGGTGTTTTCATTCTCTGGAAGTATGCTTAGAGAGAACTGCTATGAAAGCTTATGTTAGACTAGCACCCGGATAAAAGTAGCCCATACTTAGTCTTCCTCGATAAATGGGCTATCTAACACTGAAATATTTTTTCAAATCGAACCAGCAGTTCCTTAGATTAGCCTGTTCAGCCAAAAAAACTCTTCAGCTTTATAGTATTAGATAGTACCTATATATTAATATACATACATAGCGAACTTTTTATGTTTTGGGTGAATCCATTAGGAACAGCTAGTATGTACAAATCTATAATTAACCAAAACTGCAGCACTGCAAACCTATCCGAACTTCAAAACTTGTATCTATTAGTAGGTAAGTAGTTAGGTATATCCTCTTTGCTTGTATTAAATATGGTATGGTACTAAATATGCTACGCGTACAAACGAAATTTATCTTTTAGCGCTAACAGAATAGCAAATTGGCGTTCAAATTTGAAAAACAAAGATTTATGCACGACCACGAAGTCACGGACAAAAGACAAATCAATCTAGAATATATTAGCTGAAGCATATTTGTTTAAGAATTTGAATATTGGCATAGTAAGTACTCGTAGGTAGGTACCTACTCTTTTCTGTGCTACCGGTAAACTTTAAAATACTTAAATAGCGTAGTTAATAAAACCTTTCTTTGTGACGGGAGTACCTATGTAGACAGTAGTTTTGTCTATAGGTACTAGCTGAAACTTTTTGACCGGTATAGATCGATTTTCAAACTTACTACTTACCCATTGGCTGACGATAGAATTTTAGCTCTGATCATCACTCTGAGAAAGAAGCCCCTAGCTAATTTACTACAATTTTATTATTTTTAACCGACTTCCCAAAAAGGAGGAGGGAATTCAACCGTATCTTTTTGTTTAATGTATGTTCACCGATTACTAGAAGATGGCTACCGATTTTTATTTTTTGTCGTATGAAAGGGTATAACCTCACATGTGGTCCCATGGTAAGGAGACCAGGATCTGATGGTGGGATCCTGGAAAAATCGAGAGAAATATTCAAATTTCATAGGTGAAAACTTGATACGTATATTCTACATCGATGATACAATTACGGGAACCGACTGTCACTGTGTGTGGGCGGGTATTAAAGATATTATAGTTATAAACCCGAAAACTGAAAAGCATGAAATAAATTTCGAAAAAAAACCGACTTCAAAAAAAACACTGAAAGGGATAAAATATAACTTTTCACATGGCTCTAGAAGTTGGTGGCAAAATAAACACAGTCAACAGACCTGCAGACACCGACTTCTAGAGCCATGTGAAAAGATTTATCTATAGTATAGTAGTAGTAGTTAGTTATCCCTTTCAGTGTTTTTTTGTGAAATCGGTTTTTTTTGTAAGAAAGTTTTCTATTTTAAACTCCTATAAATATTTTACACGATTTATTCATTTCTAGCCTCGAACCTGATGTCTGGTCATTGTCAAGACAGCCAGAAGTCTATTTCTTATTTTATTAGTCTAGATCTAGGAATGATTTAGTATCCATAAAAAAATCATTGTTTTTCAGATCTAGATCGGTAAATTAAGAGATATACTGATTGAATATTCTATACAATAGACGAAAGAATGTTCGAATATACTTCTAATGTTTGTTAATGTTCAAGAACTCTCTTATTCCTCATGAATTAAATAGTTTCCTGCGACAGTACTAGTAGGCCTACCATCACGTCTAATTGCTACGTGGTTTTAATATTAATGCACTTGTCACCGTCCCGATAAATTTACACAGAATTACGGACACATATTGTGTGTAAATCGTTCATCCGTCTTTTTTTCAAAGCCTTTTGTCACATTGTTTTGTTCCTATGGAGCTATGGAGTGAGGCCCCATACACTCATGTGTGTCGTAAATTACATGGGATAATAGAGGGTACGCCCATCGTGCGTCTTCGAAACCAAGTTATTATCATAATAAAATGGTTAAGTTGATATTACCGCCGCCCCTTCATTACGGACGATGACACTAATTTATGATAGTGACCGGCAACCGTGGCGATTTGTGACGTCATAAACTCCATAGTTTAGTAGTTAGATGACAGTTTTAGGCTAAAAATCTATTTCATATTACGTACGTGTTACATAAAAGCAAGTACATTATACATCCACTTTGTGACTACCAATAAATAGTCGTGTAAACGGGTCACAACAATAGGCATACAAAGTATGCATTGCAAGTGCAACAAACCGATTGTATGTAATTGTATGATACTCAATGAATTATTTATTTTGTTTGTAGTCTGCGTTCTCAGATAATGTGAAGATAAAACCGGAGCGTTCGTCCCTGTGGTAGCTGTACTAAAACTGTGTAAACGAGGACATTTTTGCATGAGATTTACCTCAAAGTTCATTGAAGTTGTCACGGAACAATTACTATTAGCAAATATAATAAAAGTCGCATCACCTGACATGGTTAGCATATTACATTTGAGCGTCCACAGCACATCACGCATGCGCGGCCTGAAGCCACTTCATCACGATGATAAGCTACACGTATAAGCTCTGACACTAATGTATGAGACGTATGCGTATTCAGCGTGTACTTATATGCCTAATGTTCAATTTATTTAGAACTATGAACTATAAATCTTACTAAACACAATGATAACTAGGGACATACAGGGCATACATAAAATCAAGAAGAGAAAAAATAAATCAAATAAATCTATTGCGTACAAGTGATTGATTTAAAGCCTATCAAACGCAAATAAAAGATCGTAAAATTTAATTATAGTTCGATTGATGGCTGGCTTGAAATTCAAAAATACTTATCAATAGAAATACTGAACTATTATTTTCGCTTCCTGAATGTTTTGTGTACAATCAACAGGAAAACTCGAAAACCCTGAAATATAGGTAAAGCATATATATTTGCATTTCATCTTCTATACTATAAAGAGGAAAACTTAGTTTGTTTGTTTGGTTGTAATGAATAGGCTCAAAAACTACTGGACCGATTTTAAAAATTCTTTCACCATTCGAAAGCTACATTATCCACGAGTGACATAGGCTATATTTTATCCGGGTACGGGCAGTAATTCCCACGGGATGCGAGTGAAACCGCGGGAAAACGGCTAGTATATAATATTTATGTAAGTTTTTATACAGATCTAGTGCAGTTGTCTCGACTAAAAACTAATCGGTGATTAGTTTTTATCCAGCGTGGCAATGATGCCAGCCTTTTGGGCACGCTCCCGGTCGACAGCGACGGGGAGGAATTCTTTGACGCTTTTTAGTTTTAGTTTTTAGTTTTAGTTTTTTTTTAGAATGTTGTAAATATATGTAAATAATGAATAAAAAAAAATATAACACAAATGTTTAATGAAGTTCATATTCTATAACCTATTTTTCTTCAAACTAGGAATGTCAAAAATAAATAAAACACTCATAGATAATATGATGTCGGTGTTTATTCAAAGCAACAAACACGCAATAAAATAGCACCTTACATAAAACTAAAGTAACTAAGGAAATAAATTTTATGGAACATAAAACTAAAACATATTCTCTATGATTTTTAAAATACAAAACAGTTGGTCTGTTTTTATAAATAAAGTGCAAAGACTAGTATTTTTATTAGGGTACACTTAAAGTATTTTAAATGCGCAATAATGCTGCACTTTTTTCATGATGGTTCAGAATTTCAGACATATTGTCAGAAATGGTCAATTAATAATTCGATTTTAAAATGTCAATACAACTGAAAATATTTTTGAAAGTAAAGTTCTAAAACCTTTAATAAAAAATAAATAATTCTACTCTATATACTATAATACTGTTATTTCTAGTAAATGCTTCAACAAGGCACTGGCTGCACCGTTTTATTACAATACTTAAAAAATAGAATTACTTACATAAGATCTAGCTATCATTCTACAATTTGGCAAGATTGTGGTTCTTACTTAAAACTACATCAAATATGAATTACCTACTTGCAATGCTCTTCTAATGAAATATAAATAATATTATCTGTTTAATCCATGGATGTCTATTACATTATATTACGGCTGCTATGATATTTTTTTCAGAGGTAGAAATTAAGTAGACGAAACCTTATTGGTCTCAAAACTACTGACTGACAAATACTTTCTTACAGTTTAAATTATTTTCATAACAGGCAAATCTGGTAAATTATTCATCTTTGCGTAGTAATATGGTAATTGTTTACCGTTGACTCTAAAATCCTGGTCATTACGAATCAGGTGAATTAATTCTGGGAGTTCTCTTTCTCTTTAGCGATTGGTTAGGAATGTCTACATAATCAACAACTTCCCAGTTGTCTTCTGGCTCCTCAGGAATCTGGGGTGGTAAGGCTGATCTGACGATGGGCACCCCTGAGTTGTCCAGAGATAAATAGGCCCGGATCGCATCGGCCGCCGCCTCGTCATCAGGAGTGGATAACGCACGGGCATTGAAAGGACCGCTCACGTCTTCACTTGGCAGCTCCCATATGTGCCATTGAGCTGTCATCTTAAAATTCTGTAGACAAGTAAAGCAGGTATGAAATATAATGACCAAGTATAGCATTAACTATATAATAAGTTGCTCGATTGTTATACGATACGTGTGTTGATGAGTGCATAATGTAGGTACGCTATTGTAAACGTAGAATTGCAAAATTAACATTGAAAACTTTGCCAGGTTTAGCTTCAACATGAAAAACAGATCAACAGTTCGAAACTACTAGCTACAACTGGCTACAATGCAATGTGACAAGCGATCAATTTATATTTCACTGCTACGCGACTACGAATTTCGTAGCACTTAAATTATTTTAACTATTCTTGATCCCAAGAACAAATGCAATTTTTCCTGCGTATCTCATAGCAGTAGCTTTATACTGGAAATAAACTTAACATTTTAATGTTTATTTTTGTTAGTATGTATATCCGTCTAGTATGCTTTTAATATTATTTGTACCCACTTACAATGAATACATTTTTGAATTTTGAATTTCACTTAGATAAATTTCGTAACGGTTCTGTAGAAACTTTTCGATTACAACTGAGATACAGACTACATTTACAAATAGATCGAAATTACATTAATTGGACCAATTACATTCACTTAAATAAATAGCTGGCGTTTATACCGTTTGTTTTCGTTGTCAAGTCAAATATACCTAACATGAACCTAATATTCCTACAAACGTATGAACCCAAGAACATCCTTAATCACTGTTACGAGCCACCTCTCGTGTTATTGTTATATTATTATTAAAATGTACCTTAAACAAGGTTACATTAAATCCAGGAAATCTTAAAAGGTAAACGTTTATCAGTACTTTAGACTCGTGATAAATCATGTATTTGAATAAAACATTGTTGTGTATGAGACTTTCACGTTCATCGTGTCTTATAAAGACTTAGTCAAATATGAATTACATTAGTTTTATCAAGTGTTATCTTGTTATCATTGTTTAAACGTTCCAAATCTGTCGTGAGAAAACTGAGGGCTCATGAGAAACTAGTTTCAAATGCTGACGACTCCACTGTCATCATGACTCAAAGCCAATTAAAGTATTTATTTGTTTCTGAAGTATTTATAAGCTCCCATACTTCGATCACTCTAAAATAAAAGATAAATAAGATTGGTATTACGATCAGACGATCACACCTGGAAGCCAGATGTGAATAGCTTTATTTATCTTTTTTATGATCCTTGAAATGTGAAAATTATTTAAATTCGATTATAGTGCTCTGTAAAGTTTTGCGTAAATCGTTTATTTGAGCTTTATTAGTTTCACAAATACTGCTTACATTGTATTCAACATTTTCACCTGTACCTTTTATACCTATAATCACGTATATTTATTGTTATAACAATAAAGACAAACGCTTACTATATCTCTAAAACGATTTTATTCAAGAGCAGAAAACTTTTATATTTTCATGATTATCAGGGAATTGGAAGATATAATAGGGCTTTTTTTAAAGGAATAAGAAATCTGAAAATAGCTTTTATGTATCATTAGATCCGTCTGCTAATTACGAGGCTACAGAAAGGGTACAATAAATTGTCAACGTAAAAAACATATAACGCACACAAATAATAATTACCGACGAATAATCGCTAACAATTATTATATATTTTAAACAATTATTAAGCAGTTAACATTATTTCTGCATAACATCTAGATAACATTTTTTGCTACGCGTACGAATTTCAGAATAATTGTAAACAATGTCCGCCATTAAAGCAAATTGGTTCGAATTGCTGCGACTATTTTCAGTGTTATTTATAGAAATGACTGATCCATGAACTTGGAAGTTTCTCATGATTATTATGTTTGCGGAACTTGTCTTGCAATGAAGTATTGACGGAGACAGTATAATAAATATTGACCTACAGGTAACGTATAGTGCCGTCGATTAGCGTCAGCCTTCATAGAGCACAATGCTTGCCCTTGCCTGCTTCCGTTTGAGGCTTGTCTAGGTTCTAATGCACATGCTTGTGATCCGCACATGCTGCATAACACGAGATTCGTTCTAATGCTTAAAGACAAAGGGACATAAATGCCTTTCGCTTGGATATGAATGCACTTTTTTCTTAAAAATTGTTACAAGAGTTTTTAAACAAATTGTAAGAGTGTGTGCTTGCAGCTTTACTAATATTATCATTTGATTACTTATTACTTGTGTTACCTATATCAATATGCCAAGCTTTGACGGAACTCAGCTGACAAGTGGACTATGCACTTATTTTGTCACATTTATCAAAAGTCAACACATTGTTAAAATGTTGACGTCTCATCTTGAGTATACTTGCTTAATTTATCATAGTCCAATTTAAACGTCTAGATAAACCGTGACTAATTAGGCCCATAATTTATTCTAAATGAGCAATTATCTTTGGATTTCTATGACGCACGGAAGAAAGTTGGACTGAGGTGTCGCGTATGTTTGACAGCCAAACAACACTAAGCACGACATAATGAGATGTCGCCTGACGCACGTGCATACAAATATTATCTAATAATTAAATCTAGACTCAAAATATAATAACGTAAGTCAAATATTTTTGAAGTTTTCGTCCTATATATCATAAGTTAGAACAAGATGTATCCTAAATACAGCAGCGATGTCTTCGAAGAAATTTTCATTACCTGCACGAATGCGCTCAGTTTACATATGGAATAAGAATAGCACGCAGAATGCAGACATTACCTTTCTTGCATGCAAGTTGCTACTTTATAGTAGAAACACGCGTCAAATATAAACAGCTGGAGCTGATAAGATCTGGGGTCTCAAAGGATGACATTGTTATCCTAATGTGACGTTAAGAGCGTGGATCAAAAAAGTGTATTGCCTTTTCAGCCAGTTTACTGCCTTTTAAATCCTTTGCAAGGAATAAGATTTTGGCATATTAAACAAGTACCCAACCAAAAATGGTGTCTATGTTTACTTCTTTTAACCAACTTCCCAAATTCTTTAATTTAATTTGGAACCAAGCTTGGAGCGGAATTGATTACGTTGGCTGCAGCGGATTTACATTAAATACCAGGTACTGGTCGTTTATGGAGGCTGTATCATTTATTTTGGTGACTTTACAGATATCATAGCGTACCTAGGCTTGTCTATATAGTTAGTGGTACGTACTGTGAGAGCAATCACGTGAGATGACACGGCACTATTAGCAAACAACAAGATTATACCCAGCCGCATTGTCGTTTATGCGGTTATAAGCCTATTTATAACAAGACAATGCACTATAAAATTAACTAAATGTTCTAAACCTTTTATAGAGTCGTGTAACATTGTTTAGGGCCTTGTACTTGCGATTAGGTCCCTAATGATCGTTGATTATGAAGGGGCCTGTATAAGGAGTTGTGGGTACCTTGATTACGTGTGTCACTTCGCACGTGGGTTAAGCTTCAGATGTGTAATCATAGGGATATCAATGTACTTACCTAAGTATACGTCAGCTGATGGATTTAGAACGGAAAACTTATTGAGTTTATTTTCTGTCCTAATTCGTGGAACTTTAAATACTCACATATCTTACTGAGATCGTAATAAACCGCTGTTTAGCATGTGAAACCTACGGATGGCCATTCACAATTTAGGCCTACATTTTTTAAATGTTTATTTTTCGTAGACTTTGACTCATTAGGTTAATCGACAGGTACCTAACAAATATTTCTAAGCTAGCCAAATATAATCGCTGTAGAATGCTACGAATAGAACATATTCTTTTGAACATAATATTTTATATATAAAGTACCTACTTAGAAGAATACTGTTTACGCACAATTATATTATAAAGAATTGCGTTGTATTCTTAATTTTCAGAGACTCTCACGCTTGAGCCTTGACCCAAAAATATTCTGGTATTCAGGAACTAAATCTCAGCACAATATAAACTGATAAGCTAAGCCGTGGAAATGACGATTTTCCGTATGACTCCGCACTTTATCAATTTTTTATCTTAAAACGCAAACAATGGTGGAAAATATGTGGGAAAGTTACCGGCGGCGCCATCTACCACGTGAGACGGGGACTACCAATAAATACCATGTACTGTGCAAGCAGTCTAAACATTCCACGTGTTGAGTTGAGCCGATGGAGTCGAGTCACACTGTTATATTACTGGCCGTGCGAGGGCGTACTAAGCACTATAGTAACCGAGTCTATCTAATTATAACTATTATAGCAACTGTTGTTAGGACCATAGCGGTTAGGACGATATTATAAAGAACAAAGAAGCTTGATACACATAGGATTGCGTTAGGATTTACGATTTAGAGTCAAATGCGTACAGGGAGTGGGAGATTGTTTTGATATTACTTAGTGCATTATTATCTTGGGGTCATGTATTTACGCATAATATCTGCATTACATGCGATTAGTAACTTCTAGAATTATATAATAATTATCGTAAACTACAATTGAGAAATAGGAAATTCTGCCATTTCCAACGGCTAACACTCATTACGTCACTCACGCGTCACTTCATTTGCAGGTGATGCCAGCCGGTTTTTAATTCGGTCGAATTGAGAACCTCCACCTTTTTGGGAAGTCGGTTAAAAACAAAACCGACTTCACAAAAAAACACTGAAAGGGATAAAATAAAACTTTTCACATGGCTCTAGAAGTAGAGGAGGTTCTCAATTCGACCGTATTTTTTTTTTTTTATGTATGTTAATCCATATCTCCGGCAGTTATAGACCGATTTGAGAAATTATTTTTGTGTTTGAAAGAGTACGATGTCGGTGTGGTCCCATGGTAAGGAGACCAGGATCTGATGATGGGATCCTGAAGAAATTGAGAGAACTCTTCAAATTTCGTACGCTTTTTTACGTCGATGATACTATTACAGTACCGACTGTCACTGTGGGTGGGTATGGGTATTAAAGGTATTATAGTTTTAGACCCGAAAACTGAAAAGCATAAAATAAAAAAAATCTTTTTACAAAAAAACAAAACCGACGTTTCACAAAAAAACATGACAAGGATAAAATAAAACTTTTCACATGGCCTAGAAA
>NWSH02000517.1:10366767-10378401 GCA_002382865.2 Heliothis virescens
GCCGTAAGAATCCTTAGACTCAGCACGACTTTGTCTAGATTTCATTACTTTTTAGAGATAAACAAGCAGCTTCAGCGAGAATTGGCTAGTTTTTTACAGAATGTTTTTGGTGGGATTAAAATTTTCTTCAAGCGTAAAACATCCAAATCTGCTAATCCATAATACATAAGGAGGATAAACATAAGTATCTCCAAATGCCACAGAAACATTAATTCGAAGATAAGTGAAGATCAATATACCTAATATCTTCTTGTTGATTGAAAGTCCGAATAACTACAGGCAGCGTAGCGTGTAAAGCTGTATGTAGGTTATCAATTTATTTACTTTTTGAGCACTCAAAAACGAAATTAAAATTTTGCCTCTTACGTGGACAAAAATATACAGAAATGAATGTGGTTCTTTTTACACACGCTGCGTTATTCTACAGATTTTTTTCCTATATGTAGATGCAATAACAGAGGGTATACACCTATGTTAGCGATCAAAAGCTAAAATAAATAAAAATAATTGGCTGTAACATCAAATTATAAAAATGTTACTTTTAAATAATATCAAAGAAATTGTAGCAAAGAGAGACAGTAGACTACATTTTCTCGTAGCACATTGCTACGCAATAAAGTGTGATGGATTATTATGTTTTGAACCGGGTCAATTAACTTACATAGGACTTCGTTTGTCTTCGTGGCTTCGGTATTTTAAAGGGGTATTGTGAACACACTTTGAAAGTGTACAGAAAGTTTATTTTTAAAAAGGGTTCTGAGCCGAGCGCTACGGAGTAACGGAGCAGGTCGGCAGGTATAAGTAATACCTACCTACATCTATACATATAATCTATGTGCTAAATAAACTGCCAACGACGACCCCCGACATTCTTTCTCGCCTCGCTATCATGTTTCATAGAGACTACATTCTTTGATGAAATTCTTTCGCAGATTCAACCAGGTTCATTCAAGCTCAAGTCCGTTTGTTTTTCTTTGTGCTACCTAATAAAATTATGACTGTATGTACAGCTTATTTAATATTTCAATAAGCAGACTGCTTATTAAAGTTTCACAGCAATTAAACTGGTTACTTTTAGTACCGTAATGAAAAAGGCAGTGCGAATCACTTTATGGCCAAGACTATTAATAAATGCTGTTTAGTCTAGCAAATATTGAAAAAAATGTGTTTAAATATGTTCGTATTCAAAATAATGTATGTTTAAATTGTTGATATTAAATACCTAGGTACTATTCAGTACAGTAGGTAATAACACCACCATCCACATTATGAGTAGGATTGGGCGCTACGCTTAGAGCAAGTTTATGAAAATCTCGCATCTCATACGTGTATTTTATGTAAACTAGATTATCTTACCAGACAAGCTTTCAGCTCGTAGCAGTCGTAGTCGCCTATAAAATGCCCGAGAAAATGAAAATAGTTTATGATATAAAACGTGTATAATAAACCTAAATGCCAAACGAGATGAACAATGACTGACTACCACAGGGTCCCGGAGCGATCACTCGCATGAGTGGGCAGGCCCCATACTGCCGAGCTTGGCTTGTTGTCACAAATAAACACGTGTTAAATCAATATCTTCCACACGCAAATAATTATAGTACGTGGTTCAAACCATTATAAATAGATAATAACAACTTGTGCTAGCATGCCGGTGATCAACAACTAGTTATTAGTTATGTAATTTGATCATAAAAATAGGAAACATAATCAGTTATTATGTATTATGACATGACTTACGCAACAGATCATACACTCTAGAATATGAATTCAAATGATTTATCATATAAATTAAACTACAGTTTAATAATATTATCACGCAGTCTGCTCATTATGCAGTTTTTATGAGCTAAATGTCTGTCGCATAGACCTATCGATTTTATGCATGCGTCGCGTCGAGAACCCTTTGTAGCCGGGAGAGCATGAACTGTCTGATTCCTTTCGGTCAGGGAAATCAATATTATTACACAGAGGTAACTTTACAAATACACACCACGAACCGAGAGGGAACAGCGCTGCAAGGCATATTGTTAAATTAAAGTAAGTTCATCAAGTTATTAACTTCGATGTACTGCAATGACCGTATTAATGTATCGGTTTGTTGATGGAAGCGAAAACTCTTAATCACCGAGTAGAATACTTAAATGCAATTTCTTAAATGTTATCTAGGTCCCGCTTGCCGGAATGACTAAAGCCATCATTCATGAAGATTACTAAGCTTCCGTACAATATTCAACAATACAATCAATGTAGGTATCAGGAACATTAAAATAATCTGAACAAGACGGTGATAAATGTGTCCAATAAAGTAGGACAAGAAGGCAAGGCGACAAGGAGCGAGCGTCTGGTGGGCGCGCACCATTGTCACGGACGTGTCGCCTGCTACACATTCTCACACTACTTTTATTGCTCTCATTAATGACCAGACCACATACTTTTATTAGCCTTGTTAATTCATTGCAATAATTGTAACCACGATGTCTCAAACTAAGACCGTATTTTGCTAGATCATACCCTAAAAATATTCAGCCATTTCAGGTTCAGTAACTAAAGATACGTTATGGTTAATCGGTTACACGGTTTTCATTTTCAATACAATAGCGCATGTATGTACATATATTACATTGTTAATCCGGCCGTTCACACCAACTAGGTCAATGATCTCTATTTTACTAATGCCACCTAATACTATCGTTGACACTTATTGCCCGCGGCTTTTAATGACTGTACGAGTATCTTTGTACTAGAAAAATTATGCCATCAAATATTAATTTAAACAAAGTCTCAATATAATATCTGCTATTTTTAAACAATATTCTGATTCCTGACATTACCAAGAAAACATTATTGTAAGTCGAAACATGATAAGTTATCGGCGAAAAGCTTTTGTGAAGTATTTGATGTTCTGGTTTCATTGTTTTCTCAATTCGAATGATTGATGATCGCGTAGCCGTGTAACAAATGACCGGCTCAATGAAACTGTAAGTTGTTATTGCAGAAGTTCATTGTTGTTGTAAGTATGTATATGAAGTGTATTTTAGCATGTCAGTCAAACTGATGGAGAGCAGTGAAAATGAAATCAAGTCCACGTGAGTCAGCTAAGTGTAGCTACCATATTAGCGGATGCGAGCGAAGTAAAGGGGAAAGTAAAACTATTTGTTTTTCCTTATCTTCTCCACGAGACAATACGCCTTCCAGTGAATTATTAGCGGCTTTGAATAAGTGCCAGGGCATAATGGAGCCGGTAATTACTTTAATTTTGGCATTCAATTGCGAGTGTTACGTCGGTATGTGCCGATGATGAAAGTTACTGGTATCGATCTCAATTATACGGAGGCTGCGAGCACGTCGCGTCTCCGCGCGCCCGAGCGCCACAATAAAGACTCGCCATGATTCATCGAGACCGATTGAAAAACTCTACTTGACGTTAGCGTTGTGTAACTTTGTACGTGATCCAGTACGCGAAACACCTGCATTTTTATTACGTAATTTAATTGTCAAAATAAAATCGTATCGTAAGGCGTTGTTAATGTACTGTAATTTGGTGAAAGTTTAAATAGTTTCGGAAAATGTGCTTTGTAGGTAACCCGTTATCGAATTCACGTTACATAATGCAGGCCTGAAAAGTAGCGTAAAAAATATGAGAACAAATTGCGTTCTATATGGACAAAGGCGTAGCTCTTACTAGGTAAATCAAAAACGGGGGCTTAGCCATATAAACTATACCATATGCCATTTCATATTACGAACTAAAATCTACTTTAGACTTTGCACATATTCCCCTGATCGGTTAACCAACAACGCAAATAAAGATTCGTATCTCCTTACATGATTCTTTGACATTTTCAGAAATATTAGAAGTATGTTATCCGAATACGTGACGAATAGGTGTAAAAAAACGAAATCCCGAATATTATAAAGCAATATGAGGTTCCTGCTGTCATATTATGAAGAATTGTAGTCCATTAATCAATTTGAAATCCATTCAGCCCCTACCGGCTTCGCACATATAAATCAAGACGTACGGCGAACCCCGCCGGCGAATATTAATATTGAGAATTTTCCCTCGTGTAAGTATATAATATGTTCAAGGTAAGGGTTGTTAAATCAATTTACATACGTACCTAATACAAAAATCATATACCTGTTTAATACCTACTTACCTTAACTCACGAACAAATTATCTACCTTTTAATTGTTGTACCCGATTATTAATTACTCTAATTAAATTTATGGGACTATTCACTATCCAGTCAATTAAATTGATTGAATTCTTCGCTCAATTAAATATTTCGACATTTTTCTTATTATTTTAAGTCAAATATTATTTTATTAACCCTCAAATTCGCAATAAAATAAAATAACGTTAAAAAAGTAACTAGGTCAAATAATCTTCAACCTAATGACCTTTTTAAATAATTTAGGTCACATTGCTCGTTATATTAGTATACATACCTAAACGTAGTTTAAGGATCAATTATTATACATATACGTAGGTATACCTATTGGGTAAACTCTAAAACATAATTTATGCTAAGTAGCTCTTAGCATCCACTCCTCAGTTATTGGTTTTTATTGCCTATGTTTGAAAGCATAAAAATCAATTTGCGTTTTATTCTGATTCAGAACCATCTCAAAAATGTTTTATTTAACTATGGTTGTCCAGATACTTAATTGGCTTCCAAGTAAATATGACTTGGACAGCACAGAAGGCTTAATAACAAGAACTAACAAAAGCGTGTCAAGCACGCTAACAGACAGACAGTAGGACAGTTATTAGACGGCCACACGCAAGTAGTTGTGTATTTCCAAAACTTATATTATTATCTTTGCCCGTAATAATAGTTGAAAGTGGCCACTGCAGTAAATTTCTCAAATTTTCACATGTTTCCAACAATCACACATTCGATTTGCCAAATAAATACAAACACCATTATCTACAAAATAGAACATAGGTAGACTTTTGTTATTGTAGTGAACACTTAAATTTTCTTCTATGTAAGTATTAGGCATTTAATTAAACATCAGTTAAAGTTTGTACTTAGTCGTTTACCGCGTTCATTTAAACTGTAATAGTTCCTTAAATTATCCCATTATTATTTTGATAATTTTGTGATTTGTAAGTTTTTTATTGAAGATCATAGGACTTGAAGTCCGACACATTAAGTATATACGACGCACTTTAAAATAAGTTACATAAATATAAAAAGTAGGTAAAGATGATATAAAAACGATGTAAGTAGCTAATTGACTACACGTAACCTGCCCTTAGCATCTTTTTGATGTAGGGCACTGTCTACTAGCTAAAGGTTACTCGGTCTCGTCATATTACAAAAAGATATAATATTTAGTATGTGTTGTGACAAGCTACGAATAATATACAGGTGTTTAACCGTATCTCCTAATTATTTAAGGCATGGTACACCTGGCTATTAGGAAAACACCAATAAACATATCAGCAACTAATTATTATAATACCTCGAAATTAATATGTCAGAAATGTCAGAGTGAGCTTACGCCTAATACACCATTGCACTTTGCTATTAAGTAGGTAATCGAATTTAATTAATTGTATAAGTTTTTTTAATTACTTTCATTAATCAGTTACTACATAATATTTGGCAGATGTTTCACTAACATACCTGTATTGTAAATATATTTATATATAAACAACTATAAAGGTTACTAGCATCCATATCATACATAATAAAGTAAAAACAAGTACACAGCAGTGTAATAAATCAATAAATAAGAAATGAACGCGCCGCCCGCCCTAGCAGCGGAGCTTACTCACGGGAAACCGCGCAGGCGCACCGCCGCGGATCACGCACAGCAGCGCTACTAACACTATGTCACTTGTGAGCGCCATGGCCGCCTCACATTGCTGTCCAGACACTCCACGTCAAGTTACTTGTGAACACTTGGCACACTCCTTATAAAGGCTAACTCGGAAGTCGCATGCAGGTGCTTTGAATATCTGAAGCAGACGCGATGCACCGTGTGCCGCGAGGGACCGACCGTCGTTGCGCACGATTAGAACGCGTACACTTATGAGGCGCCAGCTACCGAATAAGCATTGCGAGCCCCCGAATGAAGTGAACACCTTTCGCACCTCCAAGAGAAAGTCGAAGGAAAGTGTAGATTTTGGCTGTCAAGGCACCGCCCACACGCGTCCCCTGAGGAGCATTGTCGCGAGTCATCCATCACTCGACCTCGCCGACAGTCATCGGCTTCTGCTAATCACAACAAATGAACAATATCGAGCGAGGGACGCGGCTAGGCGGTCGTGGCGTGACGCTCGTCGCCGACACTCGCGCCCTCCCGACACTCACTACCTGTGACACTTTGTACTCACTCATGCCAAGCTAGTAAATACATAGTTATACATATGTTTATATAATGAATAGCTATTGTAACCAAGTCTCCTCTCATTATTAAAATGGAAAAATAAACGAGTTGGCAATTAATTCCTTAATTTATGTCCTCATTTAAATGTTGTTTTACCCTTACGATTAGCTACATAACTTAAGTTATATCTTATCACGGTTTCGCAGATATGTGGGAGACAGACCCGCATTCACCTAATCAGAAAAGGGACGGGTCTGAGTCATGAAATTATTGATTGACGCGTGAGTTCATTCATGTCTGTACGTATCGGTATTTCAAAGAGTTGCAGTTTTTAATTAATCCACTTTTAATTTATTTTCGGCATTGTGTCCCATATTACTTAAGTGTACTTAATAACTTTGAAATGAATTAATATGACGAAGAGCTTATTTTTAACCGACTTCATTTGCAATTTTATCATTATTCCATAACATCTTTCAGTACTACTAGGTAAGAACTACATCACAAATTAATATCCTTGTCCTCACCCTGACCCCATAGTTTGTCGTCATCTGAGAATTAAAACTAAACCAATCTTTAATCCTTCTCCATAGAAATATTTCTGTGACACAGAAATATTTAAATTGTATTTTCTCAAAAGGAAATCCTTAAAAACTAATTATTATCCGCCTGGAGCATTGCTCCTTTTTCAGGCCTTTCAGGCAGGCTTTCTTCTCTTGTCTACGATCACGGGCGCGGAAGTTGCCTCCATTCGTTCAGTGCCCTGGGGTTGCTATTTAGTTCGGCACACATTTTAGTAGATAAACAGATTTGATATACCTTTGGGTATTTCAATCATTACTGTCTACCTTTAACATAGATGACAATCATGTCATCGTTATAGTCTGAATCTCTGCGATGGAGCGATGAAGTTGTCTGCCCTATTATTTTTATTTCACCACCTTGCAGTTGCTTTGTCAGCATTACATTACTGACTCTTCTCGAAGATGTCGACTGATGATGCAAGTTACTTGCATCAAGTATCTATTATCTCTTGCATCTAGTATCAAGATACTTGCAGCAAGTATCTACTCCAAGTTTAGGAAAAATTCTTAACATTTATGAACTACTAACTATATAAGAGAACTCATCATATGTAAACTGATTTAAAGTCATTCATTATGTTCATTAATAAAAATCCTTTTAATAAAACGAGGAACATCAACCAGTCACACAGAGTGTAACTACCACCCTCTATCAATCAGTAAATACCAAGAATATACTTGAGTGTAGATAATGCTCAAGTCAGGAGGACTGACTCTTCGATGCGGGCGCCGTCGCCGGTAGTTGTTTGCGAACGCAGAATAATAATGAACTTACAGCACGCGCACATAGCCCTTTTACGAGTATTACGTTATTTGCACACTTGGTCGGCGAGAATAACATACGACAAGTTGACGACTCGTTGTGCAGGCCAGTTAGATAAACTTATATTAAGAAATTGTGCGTCGCAGTAAGGACAAGAAATACCTCACTTTGTTAGCAATTTCGCGCGCCCTAGTGTGGTGCACATGTTCGGACAGCGGTGAATCACTACTGAAAAAAAAAACCGAGGGACGGCGGAGAACGCGGGTGACGCAGCGGCCCCGAGGCGCGAGTCATTGATCCCGATACAGTCCCGGACAGCCGACGCCATGTCGGAGCGCGCGCACTCGGCCGAGCCGCTCCTCCCGCCGCTCGCGCTCGCCGCGTACGTCGCGTGCGTCGCCGGCGCTGCCGCCCTCGCCAACTGCTCGGTGCTCGCTGCGCTCATCAAAACCTCGCGGAGTGGTAAACAAACTTGTTTGATATTACTTTTAAGTCACTCTCTGGTCCGTAAACGAACATATCTTTTTGATCGTGTGTGCAGCATTCATTATTAGTACTAATATCGTCAATCATCCTCGAAGTATTAATAAGTTAAACAGTGAAAGAGCTGGATGGTAATGGTGACCCCTTCATTCAGTATTCTTTCTCTAGTTGTGAGTATCTTATCATTTGTAACAACACCAACGATTCTATTTAAACTGCAATTAATTATGTAGATACTTACCTATAACTCTTTCAAAATGGGTTTTGCACTTAAAAACTTACGATAATTACCTTTCAGAAAGAGTTCCATAAACTTAGGTATCATACTTACTTACTTGGGTAAGACATACCTAGTTTTATTGTTTGTTTCTTTTTCAGGTTTGCTTACCATCATTTTACAACTGGCTATAGCTGACTTTATACTCGGCGCGTCAATTGGACCTGAATTATGGTCTTACAACAGCAGATCGTGGGATTTCGGTAGCCATGGCTGTGTGGCCTATCGAGGACTGAACGTGTTTGCTTCGACAGCGGCGACTTATCTAGTAGCAACTATTGCGCTCCACTCCCTGGCCACCATAAACATTGAAGAAAAGGCAATTGCAAAACGAATGAAACGAAACGAGGATGAAGATGAAGAAATAAGGTGCTCACGCCATAGTTTGGTGACAAGCAGTGACTCTTCAACCCCACCCAGAACTATGAACCTAGATTACAGACTGTCTGATCGAAGAATCTCAGTAACTCAACCATCAGTATTTGTTTGGGTACTGGCTATTTCATTAAGCGTTCCCGAGTTTGTTTTGGCCTCAACAGTGCACCTCGAAAAGGATGCTGTGTTATGCACCATTGTCGACACCAGTCAACGTCTACACATGTACTCGATGCTTGCTATGTTTAATCTTTTTTTGCCTCTCATCATTATGAGTACTGTTGCTGTTCTAGTCATAATTAAATTAAAGAATGAGAAAATATTGTCACGGATTGAATACTTTGAATCTATTGCAGCACTCAAGTTGTCTTTGTGGCTAATTGTCATATACATGGTATTATGCAGTCCTCGATCGATTGTCACTGCTTATAATATTTACTCGAAATCATTGCAAGGTAACGAGACTTCCTTGGCTCATACTGCAGACATGACATCCGTGAACGTAGCAGCTAGCAGTACGTACATACTTGTTACATTATTCCGTCCATTGCTCAGTATAATGTTACTGCCGCGTGTGAGGAAGTCGTTTTCTTTCGGATCCTATACAAGTACAGATAATGTGTAATAAATATGAAAACTTTTCTGAAGTTGCAAACTGTGATGAGGTGATATATTATTCGCGGTATACGCAGCATTTAAACAAGGTTGCATTTGAAAGTTAGTGAAATGTGGTGGTATGGAAACCAAGGATTAACATAACAAACGCGATGGTATGCTCTCAGCAGCATGTATAGTTAGTGCGAGTAAAAAGACTTAACTCGTTTTTAAAGTGCCGTTGTGACTAAACATGCTGCAGCATTTCGAATTTTAGACTTCATAAGTATTTTTATAAAACCAACCTGTGTTTACCAAAGTTCACCCTTAGTGCCTGACCTTACGTCTACATATCAACTTCTTAGACAAAATTTGCCCTGTAAAATCCACAGGATTTGTACAATATAACTAAATCACGAATCTCTAAGAACAGCCTTTTAGCTTTTAGCACATTGTCATCCTACTTAGTTATATATGAATACCTAAGTAATCCTTCTTTATTGTGTGTCATTTACAAAATATCAGGCTTTATTACGAAAAGGCGAACAATTAGATTTTAGAATGTGTATATTCTTGTATATTTTTAAAAACTGTCTATTTTATACTGTTTTATAATAAAAACAATTAAAATATACGTAATAAAGATACTTATTTAATTTCTATACGGCAGAACCTAAGCTTACCTAGCCAAATGGTACTGTGTGTGAACATACAATGAGTAGAATATAGGTACTCATTTCACGGTATGCCTATCCAGACAATGTAATGCACTCTACAAATAAGCGCAACTTGAGGTAATCGTGGGGTGGGTCTGTCTCGCTTCCTCCAACCACCCCAGGCCCGGGTGATGTCATGCAACAACCTCTAATATACCAACTGCTGCTAAGTGCCAAACAACTATTTTGGAGTCCATGGCACAGATAAGCTACCTAGGTATTAAATAAAAAAAACATGAAAATTGTGAAAAAAATACTTTATATAACTGAGTTCACAAAAAACTGAAAGGGACAAATTTAACTTTTGCCATGGAACACGTAATTGCTAGAAATCGGTTAACTATGTTTATTATTTTACCATTCATTCTGCCAATGCGTTCTGTTAATTTTAATAAAAAAACTGATTTAAACGTTTCACATGCTGTTCAGGTATAAAATAAGTATCTATCTATTAGAAGTATATACTTACGTATATTTACAAATCCTGACCAAGTTCAAAAACCGATGAAGTGCCACTACGCATAATATTTGCGTAAAGTAAATAGATACTAGATTCTGCGCATCTCATTAACCGACTTTATTGAACACTAGCTTCCGCCAGCGGTTTCACCCGCATCCCGCGGGAACTAGTCCGCGCATCGATACCTACTCTAATATTACAAAGCTGAATAGTTTGTCTGTTCAGCAAACAAACTCTTCAGCTTTATAATATTAGTAAGTATTAGGGTGTCCCTTAAATTTCAAGGTCGATATTTTTTTACGCATACCTTCTTAAAAGTTTCGTATCAACCTTATATTGTTTAGAAAAAAATATTAGCTCGATTGATTGATGGTAACCCGTGCCGACTTGCGATTTAAGTTTTTCCATACAAATAGCGCGAGTACTACGCTGCGACTTATGGCTACATGTCTTATTTTTTATTTTTTACGTAATTTTCGAGATTATTAGTTATTCATTGTTTAGTGCGTTAATATGTCGGTCAAATTATGAAGTGATTAACAAAAAAAAATCCTTATTGGATTACCTAGCTATCAAACATGTGGTGCCCAATTACCATCTAGTCGACTAATTCTGTCAGTCTTATTTTACAATTATTCTAGAGGTTAAACTGACTGTTAACTTAATTTTGTATTAAGATTCTTCTAATCTAACAGCCAGACATGTGTCAGCAACACAACACACCTGCTGGGGAGTTTGTTGCGCCACTTCTTCTTTCCAGCAGAAACACATAGGAAAATATGTAGCGCGGGCGTTTATGGGACTGTCTCCTGTAACTTTGACGTTTGAAAAATGCTGTTTTTTAGCCCACTTTGAATAAATACTTTTTTGAATTTGATTTTTTTAATGATTAGGGAATGCATTATATATTGGTAAAAAGCAAGAATACCGATAAGAGTATTTCCTAACTGCGCGAAGAACTTGTTGGATGGTGAGGGCGATCTATTCTTTAAAAATATGTTTATTTCTTCTTACAAAGGTTAAACTGTATGTTT
>NWSH02000517.1:10381863-10394195 GCA_002382865.2 Heliothis virescens
ACAAACTTTCAAATTTTAGCAAACACTATGACACGTCCAAGGGAAAACAGACTCGAAGGTAGTTTGGGGAGTTTTATTAATTAATTTTGTTTAATAATAATTTTTATTTTTATTATCTTGTTTTTTAGTTTCAGTTTTCAGATTAAACACTGGACGATTTCGTATAGCAAACAATTTCAATCACGACTCCAGATTGATGTCAGTTTTGTTAGGGAAGATATATCTTCTGGGATATAATGCTGCTTTTCTTGATGCTAAAAGAATAAAAAATAATTTGAGAGTTGTGAATGGTAATGCTGAGAGGGTTGTTAAATTAATGCATGGTTTTAACGGATTTATCACGGCTCAAGAAGAACAATAACAGTTCTAACTGCGCTCTGTGTCCACAAACAGAAAATACATATATCCGAACTGTAAAAAAAATATTCTAAAAAGGAGTTACCCTCGCTGATTGTTCTTATTTTATGTTATTCATTAAATTTAATATTCATCGCATTTAATTTTTACATTTGTTCCCTAATTTATTGAATTTATAGTGATTTTGTTGCAAACGGAAATGTTAGGATTTAATGCGATTTTTACTAAACTTTGAAGCTAAGTCGGCACGGGTTACAATTATGCTAGAATGATGAAATTTTGTATTTGAGTATCTTAAAGCATAAGTAAAAAAAATAGAGGGTATGCATTTCGAAATTCGAAAAAAAATTTTTTTTGCTCATATAAGGGACACCCTAGTAAGTATAGATAGATACCTAATTATATTATTGAAAAGAGAACTCTCGTGAAACGGGCCCTTAATCTTATTACTTACAACAAATCAATTTTTCTTCAGTCATCGACAGAAGTTAAATTTTAAAAAGTTGTCTTCATGAAATGCATTACAGTTATTTTTGATTTAGTATACTTACTACATGTTATGTATCACATACATATTATTAAATAGCTTTTCCTGCCTGACTGACTGTGCCTCACTCATCGTTCGGTAGCAAAATGCAGCCAAAATAAATATTTATTTTCATAATGGATGTTATTTATGTTTATGTTTCATGATGGAAATGGGAATTAACCCACTGAATTATTTATTTTCGGAAATACATTTTTTTTTTAATTTTTAGGTTCGTAGGGCAGATTGAGAAACACTTACTACCTATTTTAATTTAATATTTTTGTCGTGGATGACTTTAAGAATAGTTCGTGGATGAACTTGGGGATAAGCCTAGGGACGACCATTGAAATATATTCTTCATCCATGAGGACAACTTGGTCTTGTAGAAGTCCCCGACCCTTATAGTATGGGATCTGAGCCCGCACTAGTGTGGGGCTGCGAAAAAAAATGGATTCCCGCGGCCCCGCGCGCACATGCGAGGAGAGTCACCGGGGTAGTTTTCAGGGGGGGCTCCACCTCTCCCCACGCGGAGGATGTCCATGAGAGTTGGCCCCCGTCAAAAAAAAAGTATTTTATTTTTGAATTTCCCACTAACAAAATAACACTTTTCACATGGCTCTGGAAGTCGGTGGCAAAATAAACGTAATCAAAAGACCTGCAGACTTTCAGTCTTTTGTAAAATTTGTTTGTAAAAAAGTTTTTATTTTATGCTTTTTAGTTTAGGGTCTAAAACTATAATATTTTTAATACCCACAGTGGCAGCCGTAACCCATAATTGTGGAAAAGTAGAGGCTATCAACAGTAAAGGAGTTCCTTAAACTGTAGGTACTTTGCCTTCGTTGTCAGGTCTGAAATGGTAGCCATAACAATTATTTCAGTTTAAAGATCTCGTCAATACGAATAAAATGAGCCCAAACATTTGGCTTTGCTATATACCGATGTGAAGTTCCCTTGATTTTCTGTCGTCTCCTTCATCAGGTAGGTATCAGGTATCAGGTATCAGGTATCAGGTAGGTACTTAAGGTTCAAATCTTCAAGTTCATAAGGACTCATCCAATATACATACGAATATCAAGTTTTCACCTGATCCTTGCCTAGAATTTTCAAGTGTTGCCTTCGATTTCTCAGGGTTTCCACCATCAGATCCTGACCTGGTGACAATGGGGCCCAACTGCAAGCATACCCTTTCATATAAGGAATTTTTCACATACGGCCAGGCGTCTTCGAGTAACAAGACAAAACAATTGTCGACTTGAGAACATCCTCCTTTATTTAAGTCGGTTAAAAGGAATGGAGGGAAAGCATTTTAATGGTTTTGTTTTTTGTTGGAAATTAGATATTCCACTATAAAGAAACCAGGCTCTAGATCCTAGTAGAGATCCCATTAGTTAGTGTATTTCTGATGATGTGCCTCTTTTCTACGGGTTGAAAAATACTACTCTAAACCATCAAAGTAGTGGGTAGGTACCTAGAAGAATTAATATCTCTTCTTAGTCTTATGGCCGGTTTCTGAGTCTCGCTATCGAAAGGTTATCTATTCATTTTTAAGGGAAAATGAATAGATAAACCACCGATAAAGGTGTTCAGAAACTGGCCATTAGTCAGTAAAAGCCTGACACGCTCCACGCTCTACAACTGATAATAGCCCACCGAAGAAAAAAAATTGTCCACACTTTTTGTAGGTTTACCTGCAATGGTGGGAGTGCTGTCAAAAAAAAACAATTACACGGTTTTATTTCAGCTGGCCGCAAGTCCTATCTCTTTAATTTTTTTGCCAAACACCTACCTACTAAGCTAAATACTAAAACCGATGATTCTGCAACAAGGATTCTAGGAATCAGGATGACATCAGCATAAGTAGCCTTCCTATTGGAAGATGCTGAATGGCTTTTGTTGCGTGGTTGCAATATAAGACCGAAGGCGGACACAATATTGAAGTCAACGTACATGTTCATCAAAGGTTCGACCCTTTCATGGACAGGTACGTACGTTGACTTCAAATTACTGAAACCTGATGGATTAGGTTGTTATAATATGGGTCAATTTGATTTCCGATACGCACTGTGTTCTAAGTTTATCGTATCAGGTTTTCAGGAACGCGGTCAAACGCTTTTTCGGAGTCGATGAAAAAAGTGCAGGTCTCAATACTGCCTCTCGGTAAGTTAACATTTCCAAACTGCCCTTAGTTGTTGATATTCAGAGAAACCCCCTGATATAGACTGCCTACACCGAACCAGAGACAGACAATTATTATTGCAGTTGCCTGAAATGGGAGGCCTATCACATAGAGGTTCTAGGTTTACGGCCAGAATTACCAAAATATCTACGAGTGTTAAGGCTTTCGAGATCAATTTCTTTAGACTTAATCTCTCCCATTAAAATAATTTGCGACTGCAAGGGTCTTCACACTATGTGTCTTCTTCACACATGGCCTGTATTCCCGTATGTTTCCCTTACGTTATAATTATTTAGGGTCATTATTCACTAGTTCTCTAGAAACTCACAAACATCTTTGGGGTATTAGGTGGCGTTTTATTTAAATATTGGTTCTAAAACTAAAAATTGTATTTAATACAAAAGTTTATTGGTGAAAACATGAAAAATATAATAGATTAATGGCTGATAAAATGCAGCAGAAATGTTACAATATTGGCCATCACAAAAACTATTTTGCTAATAAATGCCTGAAAATTGAGAATGATATAATTGGTGATGGGCACAACAAAATGGTTAATGTCAACAATTAAAAGTTCCTTTGGTAATATTAAAAATGTTAGAGGACATCACAAAAACCACGAAAGACACTAACAAGTTTTTTGTGCCCTTAATTTGGTACAGCCATTATACAGGTTGATTTATTTGATGAAAATTTTGATTTCATTGGGTAAGTTTTGGGCGCACTTTAACAAATTTTAAATAACGAATAGCATAATTTTTAAACATTCACCATCATGATCTCCATTTCACTGCGGACATGCGGCGAAAGGAATGTTAATTTGGGGCCGACCAGGCTGTTATGTTTTTAGTTTATATTGAAAGGAAAACACTTTTAACTTAAGAAACCGTAATTTTAATAACTTAAGTTATAAATATTTATATTCATCGGGTCAGCTCGATATCTGTAATCCAGTGTAAATACAGAAATACAAAACCGTCAAAGATGACACATAACATTTAATTTTAGACGGAACGTGAAGGTCCGCTGCGAACGACATTTTTAACATTTTTTTACAAGCGACGGCTCGCATCAGCGGCGGTGGACCCGCGCCGCGCGGCGTTCTCGAATGTTACTCGTTTTCTTATAAAACACCAATGAGAACAAATGCGTGTGCTGGGAGTGAGCGCGGCGCGAGATTAGTTGTCGCCGCCCTCGGCGGGCTCATCGCCATCGCCTTGCGTGTCTGACGTCCACAGCGTCAGGTTGTCTCGCAGCAACTGCATGATCAGTGTCGAGTCTTTGTACGAGTCTTCATTCAGTGTGTCTAATTCAGCGATCGCATCATCGAACGCCTGGAAGAACACAAATCTTTATTAGTATTTGACCTCAAGTGCTACAGTAATGAGACATAAATATTCATACAAGAAATTTAGTATCATTCCCTTTGTGGGATGATTAACTCTTTTTAAGAGTTTGAAATAAACACTCTGATGCTGGCTGGATCGAGGATTAAGGGTTAATTGCTTTACACACGGCCATGCTAATATATTATTAGTTCTTTAATCTATGAGATTACTTCTAATTTTGAAACTAATTTTATTTTTTTATGTTCATGCAAACTGAACGAGTAGAATGCACTAACAAGAACTTTGACAGTTAGTTTATTATAATACTTTTGTCTTTCACACACTAATTTTCTTTTTTAATAAAAAACCTGTTTAGCTAAGTGGCACGCTCGCGCAGGGGAGTTGATTATCTCGTAATAAAACACGGAAAAGTTGAGCGCAAGGCCGAGCCTGATGGGGTGGGTCGGTTGCATTTTGGCTTTAGCAATGTCGAACGCTTCTTGGTAGGCCTTCTGCGAGTCCTCCACGACGGCTGGGGACAAGCGAGTACATTAATATGCCTAGCCTGCACATCCCTCTCGTGCCAGCCAGCACAGAGCCTATGCGTAACTGACACAAATAATGACCTGTTTGGCGAGCTGACACGCTTTGTCTGGTGAATTTAATATCTCATAATAGAAGACGGAGAAATTTAACGCCAGACCCAGCCTTATTGGGTGTGTGGGCTGCATTTTCGCCTTGCTGATCTCGAAAGCGTCTTGGTATGCTTTCTGTGAATCCTCTACAACAGCTGTAATGTAAAGTGATGTTAACTTACTGCATAAGAAAATAGGTACATTAGACCTACAAATAATTCGAGTTTGTATACTTGTGATTGATTTGACTTAGTACTTACAATTTCTGGTTTCTCCTGTGGCCACTTCTGCAAGGTACCTATAGTAATCACCCTTCATTTTAAGGTAAAATACTTTACTTTCTGGATTACTAGCTTTAGGAATAAGGTGCTTGTCAAGTAAACCCTGAAACAAAAAGAAAAAAAATGAATTCTCCATTTCTTAATCCTTTGTTAATGTTTCTGTGAGAGAATAGCAAAAAAAAGTACTTTAATTAATACATAATATGGTTTAGAGACAGGGCAACGAACGAAAATGGGATAGCAGCGCGCGCAATGACGCGGCGCAATACGTCACCCCACCCTCCCGGTCCGCGAAAACTCCGCACCGCGCCCTGTATGCTCTCACGTGCTACCAACATTATAACGCCCATTATTAACAAAAACGTTATGACTGCGGAGGAAATGACCACGGCAACGATCGCTTGCATCACCCCTCAAATTGGCGAGACGCAAATATCATGACGTCATTCGTGTAGGATGGCAGCAACTGACGTTAATCTTGCTAACTTTGGGATAAATTCCGAAGTAATTGATAACCACGATGACGAAGAAGTTACCTGTCCTAAAGAGGAACAATCTGAAATAATCCATAATGAAACTTACCAAAACATCGTAGCAGATTTCTCTGAGCTCTTTTTCTACTTTAACCCTATATTCTTTTGCCATCTGTTGTTTTCTTTCCGAGCCTTCGGTTTTCTGTTCAATGGAGGAGATAACGCGCCATGACGATCGTCGAGCGCCTACAACATTTTTGTAAGCAACAGAAAGCAGGTTTCTTTCCTCATTGCTCAGCTCGACGCCGGTTTCCGTGACTTCTTTCATCGCGGCCGCCATGTCGTCATATCGTTCAGCCTGCTCCGCCAGCTTGGCGCGTTGCACCAGTTCCTCCTTGTCGACGGACATCGTGGACGATGGGAGAGGATTAATTCACTGATGCCCCTGCAATGAAGTATGAACCACGAATAAACAATTTGCCTCGAAAACAAATGGCGGATCGCAATTACCCAAGATTTATCAGAAAGACTAATCGTTTGGGCGTCACTTTCACCGAAGCGAATCGCTTATTGGGTATGTGTCATCATGGATGGATGGAAGTCGCACCTTGGGTAGAGGCTCGCGGGCGCACTAGCGCAATATGAAAATTCAACGAAGCTCAAAGAGCACCTCTCACGCCAAACGCGACATCGACGCGGCGTCCGCTCGGTTTGACAGCATCTCACAGACTCAAGCTACTAGCAGGCTAGGCACGCGCCGTGTCGCCGCGCCGCCGCTTGGTCACCGCCACTGCGCCAACAGTATTGATCCGGCGACGCGGGATAAACACTCCAGACGAAATACGACTAGCGCGACGATTGCACACACCCCTCACCCCCACCGTACGCCCCTCGTGCACCGCGCCCGTCCGCCCGGCGCCTACCTCACGCTACCCTTATCTACCTACCTACAGCTCTTTACGCGAGGCTCTAGTATTACTATCTATGATAATTAAGTAATTTGGTTTTGATATCCTACCAAAAATTCCCTAAACCTACTGTTTATACATGTGAAAATCCCATGATAGGTATTTATTCCAAATGATATTTGCTAATAAATTACAAGAAGAAATAAGATACAGTCTGCATTCCTTTTTAACCAACTTCATCAAAAAGGAGGTTCTGAATTTAACTGTATTTTTCAGCAGATGACTCATGAATAGCAAACATAAAACAAAACTACGGAGATGAAAGGAGTAAAGAAGGCATGTTTTGTATATTGCAAAGTAGGTAGCAAACTTGATTAGATTTATAAAGGGTCATATACATGCTACTGTAATGCATTAGCTGATGTAATATAAAACATTTCAAAGAATTGCTAAAATTAAAAAGAACCTGATCAAGTAACCAAGACCCATTAATCATGTTTCAATCGTTCATGTCAGTCCTTTATCAGAAATCACAATGTGCAAATAATTTTTGTCAAACCCATTTATGATGAAAGTTATCACTACCGAAACATAATGTCATCACTTTTTAAACACAGCTTTTACAGCTGGAAAAATACAATAATAGAACATTAACGCGTATAAATTTTGACAAATCATTATTAATTGATACCCAGAGAAACCAGTCTATCCATTATTGTCTTCTAATAAAATTGTGTAGGTATGTATCACTCATTACTTAGCATGATGTCAATCTTTGAAGGGCAATGTGTCATAATAAATGTACCAGTTGCAAACTGAGAATGAACTGTAGATTTATTCAATTTAGCAAGTAGGTAGCGTAATACAAATTTAAAGTTGGCATGGGAACATATCACAAGAGAACAGAGTCCCGTACATTTAAGCCATAGACAAAACATGAATTATTGCTAAGATGCCAAGTTATGTCCGAGTCTAGCCAAATGTTATACTCAGGTATAGAATATATCAAACATTAGGAAGAAAGTTAATCGATTTTTGTACTTTGTAATTGATTAGAACCTAAAAACCACCCATTTGTCCTAATCAATGATAGTACAGGAAACTATTGAAAGAGCCGTAGCTCTATACATATCTCATATTATATGAAACTATTATGAGGAAAACTATTCACTAACTTATTAACATAGGCAAGCCTTGTTAAAATAATATACAACACAATTATCCAGTATCACCTACATGAGAGCATTGTGCTGTCGACTCAATGTCACGCACGTGCCTAGGTATCTCGAGAAGCAATGTAAGTTAATCGAAGCTAATGACACTAAACGTTAGATCAAATATTGAATCTCCCTAATAGTCGCAACTTAGGTATACCAAATACCTACACAACGTAATTAACGTTAACTTCACTCAGATTCGTGAAATGTCATTGAAGTTAAGTAGTTAGTAGTTACCTTTAAATAAGTACTGGGACTACCTCCAATGACATTACACAGTTATTGAATTGACCAAGATAACGGCATGACTACGCACGGCGAAATTACGACGCACTAGTGTGATCGCTAGTTGCCTCTATGAATACGCCAACGTTCAAGATACCCACGCACTACAAACGGATCTAAATGAATTGACGAATAAAATATAAGTCACATCGTTAGTTTACAATCAATCTGCTTGTTCCTGATCAATTGTC
The DNA here is from genome assembly GCA_002382865.2 of Heliothis virescens. Lineage (NCBI taxonomy): Eukaryota > Metazoa > Arthropoda > Insecta > Lepidoptera > Noctuidae > Heliothis > Heliothis virescens. The sequence continues at coordinate 10,390,244 of NWSH02000517.1, forward strand.
CAAAAATATAATTCAGTCACGTATCATGAAGAAAATGAAATAAGAGCTAAAAAACCAACTTACGCGGCGATCTCGTCGTACGAAACCTCTTATTATATCTAACGTATATACTATAACGTACTTAATAAAAGTAAATCCTTTGAGAAGGACATAAATCCCGATTACAAAAATTTAGAATTATCTCTAACCGCACCGCGAAATCGTGTCGCCGGCTCGGGCAAAATGGCTGCTGCAAAGGGGCACTCCTTCTATGCGTCACAGTCACAGATTTGTGAGAAAACGAATTTTAAACATAGACACTTCAAGATAAACACATAAAATTACATCCACTTAGTATAATTTTAATACACTTACTTGTTGGAAGGGAAATAAAGTAATTAAACCAGCAAATTACAACACAATATCGGTTTTTGTCTTGCGGTGAACGATATACTACACTGACGGCAGCGGGGCCAGAGGGGAAACAAAAACGGAACAGGGTTCACATTACGAGTCGGCCATCTTGGATTACTACGATGGAAGCGTAGTTCAGTGGTACGTATTCACATTTAGTACGTATTTCGAATGTGTTGCGCACTCTTTCTAATATACAGGGATGCAAGAGAGACAACGACTATTAAACCGTGAGTACGAGGTACGTAATAGGTAAGTTCGTTTTGTAACAGGAAGTGATAATTAACGCGCGGAATTTTTGAATGAATTGAATAAAAGCTGTCTTGATCTCTAAACGGGTGAAACGGTGATGGGCATGTTCTGGTTTTGGTTTCGTTCACAAAATTATGTGTAATTATGTATAAAACAGATAAATACATGTACATTTGTGATGAGAACAAAATGTAAGATAAGTATTTTACGAGATAAACGGAGGGAATAGATTTATGGAGCCCGAAAACTTTCGTCGCATCGAAGACAAACTCAGAGAAGCACTTCTCAGGTATGTTAGATATGGTATAGCCATGTAATGAGAAGACCTGAAGGACTAGTTTAGGTCCTCGGTATGAACCTCCTTAAACATGTAAATGCGCGACTCAAATTAATCATTCGATAACCCAGTATAGAACTATTTGGCGAAGAGTGACTAGTACAGCTGACCGCAACTGAAACGAATGGACACCCATAAGACATCGATATTTACGAAAACTGTATAGCCATGGCCGCTTTGCTCGTGGCTTAGCCGGAGGGTTGCTCCCCAAATTCGAAATGATTTCTTTACGCGGACATAATGCGGACCATCGAAAATATGTATATTTTTTCCCGTTTTTCTTCCTGCCGTAGTTGCCTGTAAGCTTAAGAATTAGTCGATTTACTACACAACGAACTAATTAGTAATTATAGCTATATTTTAATAGATAAATAACTTTGGTATGGTGGCAACATTTTCACTGTCAAAATCGGAAACGTCGTTTGTCAATATTGACGTCGTCACGCATGACATTTGTTTTGTCACTGACCACTTGCTGACATGCTTTTGCGCACCCGCATTGAATTTTGAGGTTAGGTTGTATGTGTACATTGTGAGGATCGAGTTATCCATTTTACTATCTTTTACATATAAGTTAATTTAAAAAGTTTTGAAAATCCTATGAAAAAGGTGTAGTAAATACTATAAACGAAGATGCCGAAATCAAAAAGGGATAAGAAAGGTAAGCTAACCTAATGTTGTAAATAAAAGCATACAATTTCTTTAAAAGTTGTTAGCACGCTTGTTCTACGTGTATTTTATCTCCACAATCCTTGAATGTAAAAGTTACAAATATTTACGTCTACAATATTTGTAGTGAATTCTGCTCACATGACAATCAACATTTGTATTTCAGTTTCACTAACAAAAACAAACAAAAAAGGATTATTGTTGAAACAGAAAATAATAGAAGAAATAAGGAATTCTCTGTCGAAATATGAACATATATTTCTGTTTACTGTGGATAACATGCGCAACACAAAGCTAAAAGACTTGCGCAATGAATGGAAAGACTCGAGATTCTTCTTTGGTAAAAATAAAGTTATGGCTGTTGCACTTGGAAGGACCAAGAGTGATGAAGCAGAAGACCAACTAAATCTGGTGAGTTGTGATATCTGTGATGAACTCTTGAATAATTTTTTGTCTTATTTTTTTACATAACTCTTAATCAAAATTAAAGATTTATAGAGCTCAGCTTTTTCAGGTTTTCTTTTCTTGTTTCATGTTAATTAATTTATGTTCAATTTACAAAAACCTACTATTGTAAAAATTTATGGAATGTTGGGAAATGTTACATTTTATGTAAATACCATGTGTAATAAAAAATTGTTTCAAACAAATTTTAAAAGATTTGGTAATTATTTTTTTATATTCTGAATTTTTTTAGTTATCCAAGAGACTTAAAGGTCAGTGTGGTTTATTGATGACAAATAAGGATGTACCTGAAGTTTTGCAATGGTTCAAAGATTTCCGTGATGCAGAATATGCCCGTGCAGGGTTTGTAGCTACAAAAGATGTAATACTCCCACAAGGCCCACTTGCAGACTTCTCCCACACAATAGAACCACATTTAAGACGACTTGGGCTACCTACATCACTAGAAAGAGGTGTTATAAACCTCATCAAAGAATATCAGGTAAGATGTTTTATTGTAAATATGCTGGTTTTATCTGCTTCACTGTCTGTTCATCATATAACCATCTTGAGAGTATCAATTTGTGATGCTAAATTCATTCATATATCAGGCAATTTCACTTATTCCGGGGGATTGTCTTCCCGTACCCCAATAAAATATAACCTATGGTATTCAGGAATAGTATAGCTTGCCAACAGTGAAAGAATTTCTCAATTCGGTTCAGTTTTTTTGGAGCTTATATGGTACAAACAAAGAAAAAATGTTTCGTCCTCTTTCTTATATTTGTTGAGATGAAATGTTACATTTATTTTTTATTATTTCTAGGTTTGTAAAAAAGGAGCTCCTCTAACACCTGAGCAAGCCAGCATATTAAAACTCTTGGGGATACAAATGGCAAAGTTTAAAGTTGTGATAAAGTGCCACTGGACCAAAGGCAAAGGATTCCACAAAGATTTAGATGTAGCTAGTGATGATGATGAAGAAGATGATGACGAGGCTGAGGAGGAAGATGCCATGGAAGAAGATGAAACATAGAAATTAAGTTCTATAAAAGAATTATATTGTTTACATACTACCTACTTTGGTGTTTTATTTTGCAACTAGGTGTTCCAAACGTTTTCACCCTTGTTCCAGTGGCAAATAGTTTCCGCACCCGTGTCTGCGCACCTGACTGCTCTCGCACCTTCTACGTAATAGAAAACATTTTTGTTTTCTTTTTTTGAATCTGCTATCAAAGTATTAAAAATAACGCTATATCAAATTTTTTTTTCTGTCGTTACTTTCTCTCGAACTACATCCAGTAACCTCATAGTATCAACAAAGTATGAAGTTCTCATTACATAATACGAATAATTAAAACAGGAGGATTCCAAAACCCTATTGCAGCCGCAGTAATTTGTCTAGCAAAACACAGCTCGTTATAAAGCTCTCATCAAATTATTCTTTCAAAATATAGTAGCGGTTTTTTTCTTGCGGATCGCAAGGGCGAAACAACGAATTGACAACTGCCTGCTAGGCATACGTGTTAGGCCCAGTCCGCACAGCGAATATTAACCGCGCGAATTTTTTCTCGCAATTCTGTAACACATTGAATACAATAGAAGTATCCGCACTGGCGGAATAAAATTCGCGCGAAATAAAAATCTCTGTTTTTTGATGCAAATTTCACGCGATGCGGCGCGGATTTATTTCCGCGAATGTTTTGTACGGTATGAAGTAGTATGACTATGACAAATATCGCGCGGAATTTAATTCGCTGTGCGGACAGGACCTAATGTGGTTGCGGAATAAAAACCGCGCAAATCCGCGCGAATAAAATTCGCGCGGTGAATATTCGCTGTGCGGACAGGGCCTTA
>NWSH02000517.1:10396464-10420482 GCA_002382865.2 Heliothis virescens
GTAAGGCCCAGTCCGCACAGCGAATATTAACCGCGCGAATTTTTTCTCGCAATTCTGTAACACATTGAATACAATAGAAGTATCCGCACTGGCGGAATAAAATTCGCGCGAAATAAAAATCTCTGTTTTTTGATGCAAATTTCACGCGATGCGGCGCGGATTTATTTCCGCGAATGTTTTGTACGGTATGAAGTAGTATGACTATGACAAATATCGCGCGGAATTTAATTCGCTGTGCGGACAGGACCTAATGTGGTTGCGGAATAAAAACCGCGCAAATCCGCGCGAATAAAATTCGCGCGGTGAATATTCGCTGTGCGGACAGGGCCTTAGTAAGCGCAGTGTGGGATATTTTCAATTTCGGAGATGCTGCTGCCCGCCCATCTCAATCTCATGAGCAAACCATTTAATATCTCACTCGATGCTATGTAGTGGTTATACCGCTATGAGTCGGTCAACAGAGCCTCGTCCGTTTTTCGGCAGGTTGCACCACTGACAGGTTAGAGTGGCTATTGGGGCCGGACGTTTTTGGTTTGCCTCCTTGCACCGCAGTTTCTTTTTTAGTATTACCATTAAAATTACCTTTTTACTTGATAAGGGCAATTGGATGCTTTTGCATCCGAGTAGCTATTTACACGGTAAATAAACCAAGTATTTTTTTGTCTGTCTGTCTGTTCCGGCTATTCTCTGAAATGGTTGTACCGATTTCGACGGGACTTTCACTGGCAGATAGCTTATCTAACAAGGAATAACTTTTTGTATGAGAGTCTACTTTTTATCCTGGTGCGAGAAGTAGATCATTTTAGACACGCGTAAAACCAGTATGACATATTAAATGTTTGTAAAGGCACCATTAAACAGTAGTCATCCTAGCATTTTTAAAGGAAAATTAACTTTCAATCCGCTCTCCATCTTTCCCCTTTGTCGTGATAACAATAATTAAAACGAAATTGGGAGCCTCTGCTATCATTATTTCGTTTAATTGAAGAAAGTCCATAGACTAAACAAACTTGACCCAGCCATGGTCACGCACCTGAACCTTGCACATGCTAATCATAAGCAGAGATAAGCCAATGATAACATATAACACATAATTATTGACAACGATGGCAATGGTATCAAACATGCAAAATCCAAAACAATATTTCGTTATTTCTGAAAATATTTATTGAAACAATCACAGAAACAACAATAAATTATTTTAAAAAATATACCAAATTCTAATTAGACATAATATTAACTAAATCAATGTTTCAAAATCATTAAAGAGGTATTGATTACAAAGAATATAATAAATCTATCAGAAGCTACGCCTCTGCATTTTACGAATGTGTATTGCTTTAACACAAATATAACTTAGCACGTACAAATAGGTAATCACAGTATAAAAATAAAGCATCGTTATCAGTCGACGACATCACAGCTTACATAATCGACGAAACCAAAACTTAACTTGATTCCTTTGTAACCTAAATCTGCAAACCATTTACTATCATGTATTCACAGTCTTCGCAGAGAATAAATCGTAAATAATATTAATCATCCTCATCAAAAGTCATACGCTACTGCAGAAAGTAAAGACTTTCGAAAATAATTCGCTAGACACATCACAGAACATCAATCGAACTTGCCTAACACACACGATATACTACAAGTTAAGCATTTTATATGTTTTTGGTATTCACTACACACAATTCAATTATCATTATATTTCAACTAACGACATAGAAACTAAACATCCTAAATCTAAAGCAGCCCAAATGAGACTATCATTCCAGCTATGTCTACGTATTTCAAAACTCTAGATAATTAATGGAATAGCCTAGTTTTATGTGTCTTTCCATTTTAACTGTAGATTAAGCCAAGCAGAGTTTAGGCACATTGCTAGTTGAATTTTATGTTCAAAGTACGAATAAAAAAAGCGAGCTAGTTTTTGGATTAGATATAGGTGTATAGATAGAAGGTAATATGTGATTAATGATGCTTGGGTGGCGGTGGGGATGCGGGAGGCAGTTCGACGTCCGGGAGCGGCTCCCTCCAGAACACGGTTTGCGAGAACTCGTCACTGGGCTCGCACTGCGCCGGCGGGAACACCTGGTCCACCAGCACCGACATGTGGGAGTACCTGTCGACCGCAATGCCAATGTGGTTAATTAAATTGCGCATCACTATAACTTCTAACTTATTTAGCTAATAAACATCACAACAGACATTTTCCAAATGAACGAGCCTGACTCGACAATGCAACATTGTGATGTGTCCCAAATCTTAAAGAATGCTAATTCCATATCTGTATGTGAACTGGAGTACTTGTTTTTCTATTTCAGTACTTAAAGTATACCTCTCCCTTCTATTGTTAAAGGGGTTTATTATCGTCATGTTAGCATTGATCTGCTTTTTATTTTAATACATAATTTATTTTGACATGCTCATATGTGAAAGAGAAGATAAATTAAGACATTATATTATCCATTCACTTGTGCCATATAGGTGTTATTAAGACATTAGTAGACTTGACTAATGATTAAAGGATTCTCGGATAGTAATGCAGTTATTTTACAGATACGAGCATGTTGCTGACAAACATTCAACTGAAAATCTCACTCGTGAGAGTCTTGTGAGCTTTTATTATTATGTACATGTTATGGTGAACAAACATAAAATAGGACAGAGAATTTTGTGCATCAGGAAAGTGAAATAAAATTAATTGACCAGAAGTACAGTTTTACGGTCAATATGTTAAAATACAACAAACACCACTAAACATAAAACCAACACAGAATAAGGACAGAACAGATGACATGTCGATGATTGCAAGTTATTTGTCAGTATTATTTTAGTATCCAGCTGGGTATGGCGTTACAGAAAATTTTGGTTACATGGTATTATTATTTGTTTTCGAAAATGAATGATTGTGCGGCCGCAAACGTGATCAAGCCTTACAAGTCATCTCATTCGGCTTACCGGCTTATCATCGTGTGTTCGCTAATTTCAATAACTAAAACTTATATAATTTTGACCCCTAAACCTCGCGCTAGCTAACTATTATTTCAGTTGTCTGTGGTGGGAAGAAATCATCGACCATGTCACTTTGCACGTGGTAACTGAAATAAAAATATAATACTCAATACAGTGAGTAAAATATGGTGTTAGTGACTAGGCAACGTGAAACAGAACGTGACGAAAAGCTTACTAAAAAAAGCGGAAAGTGGCATTACTTACGTGGATTGGAATGTCTGAGTCAGTTCGTGTTTCAGTTCTCCCTTGTAATTGATTGTGAAAATTCTCACGATCGGAATGCCGACTGCTTGATATGCGCACACATCCTGTAGATAGGAAAAGGTTTTAGTCGTAAAAAAAGATTTATTGCCATGAGTAAAAAAAAAACTAAAATTTATTTATTGCCATGAGCCAAAAAAAAAGCAATATAAAAAATACTCACATTGACTCTATTGCCGTAGCCCGCATAGAAGGGATTCGAGCCTTGCGGGAACAGCGCTTTGATATCTGCGAGGCACTGGATCTTGAACTCCTCAGGCTTCTTCTCAATGACCTCGCGGTGGAAAGCGCGCAGCAGCGACGTGGGGTTCAGTAATAAAGGCCCATCGGGCAGGCAAACCTCGCCTTGTCTGATTGATCGCAGGTACTCGCGTGTTACCTATAGAAATTGATAAAAACATTGTTAAAAGTTGTTTGGGAAGACAAAAAATAATTAGCAAGATGAAATTTAGACTTCAGGCAGAAAACGGACTTTGTCTTACATTCAAAGTTCAAAGCCTATCAGACCTCCACGAGATAGACGCAATTAATGAATTCAAAAGTAAAACAAAAATTGGTCGTCATCCTTTTTTTTTGAAATTGGTAAAACAAAAATAGATTTGCATGGTGTGCATGTGTCATTGTACTTACTCTCGCTTGTCCGATAGCTCTTGCAGACAAGTACAACAACTGGTATCCATTATTCTTGATCTTAGTGAATAGCTGCGCTACGCCAGACTGCGCCCAATCTTTACCCACCAACGGGAAAATGTGGCCCAAAACATCTGACCTAAAAATGATTCATTTATAAAAATAATTATATTATCTAATCATTATTAATCAGTCGTATTTATTCCAAGAAGTTTAGTTATTTTAGTTTTAAATCGTAAGAATGATTCATACTTAGTGATAGTGCCGTCGATGTCTGAGATGACAATCTTGTCGTCATACCGCCATCGGAACACGTTACATTTGCACCGCGTCGTGCCCTGGTACGCCGTGGTCACGCTGAACACCATTTCATTCATACCTTCGCGTAGATTTAGGTTTTTCTACAAAAAAAAAACAATAAAATTTAAAATTATATTTTTAAATATCAGATTTGATGTATTTTGATTAGTAAAGATCTTACAATTTGTTCAGAAGATAGTCGAAGAGTTTTTCTGAAGGAAGAATGTCTGCGATTAGGCCTCTTGACTTGTCCATCTTGATCTGAGTCTGACGAGCTGTGGTCGTGTCGATCTACTGAATAAACGAATAAGTATAAAATAAAGTTACACATACTAAAAATATATTAAAATAAGATACTAGAACACAAACTACCTTGATCCTGATTTTCGACAATCTGCGGTAGGGGTTGGGTATCCTCTAGAAAATCTCCGGGGTTCATGTCTTCCACAATGTCTAGTTCCCTCGCTTCCTCCGGTTTTTCTTCGATGGAATTCTGCTTTTCCTCGTGTGGTTCCCGCACAGTCACGGTCTTAGGCTCCGAGGCCACTTCAATTTGCGCTACGGTTTCTTTTGTCATGTCATCTTTGGGTGGAGACGCTTCAGTGCTGAAAGCGTAGAATAAGATTAAGTACAAATATACGGATATAGCAAGAAAACTGTTATGTGTGATGAAAGATGTGTATCCTTACCGCTTGGAGTCAGCGGTGGATCGCCGCCAGCTCCACCAAGAGTAGCCGCGCGGCTTGGCAGTGCTGTCTGAAGGACGCGACTGAGACTCGTCCTTTTCGTTCTTCTCTAGAGATTCTAATACCAGCTGGAAATAACATTTCTTTGTTAACATCATAATGGTCTGAAGTAGATAGCTTTTTTTCTGGTTTATACTCGTGGATCAAGTTGCGCAGCGCTGGTCCCCTAGCACACACATATACTTACAGAGGGCAGCGGGCGGCGGTAAGCCAGCAGCGACAGCAGCAGCGGGCCGGCGGAGCGCCAGGGCATGGCGCGGTCGCCCACGCGCACCACGAGCCGGCCTTCCGCCGCCAGCGCGCCGGCGCGCAGGCAGAATTCCATGAACGACAACTCGCGGGACCCGTCCGCCTCTTGTACGTAAACGCCTACCTGGCCCCTAGCACACATACACACAATGTTCACATTTTATTCAATCTGGCCCAAGTTTTCGACTGTGGAAGCCCAATTGAGCCAGCATTTAGAAAATCGGACCATAAGTAAAGAGTCGTATCGGTTGCGTAGCCCCACAAAATTAAGTGGATTGCCTTTTATTCATTGGTGTGGTAAAAAAAATAATTCTGCTGATTTAAAGACCTGGGAATAGTCAACCATTTTACTGGACTATTAAACTCCGCACTAGGCTGCTTACTGGAAATTTTTAATTTACTTGAACATTTTACGGGATGTCATATCTGTCCTTACTTGGCCAGTAGTTTCTCATCATCATCGGAGTCGAGAGCTGGCGGTTCTAGCGAGGCGGGCGACTGTGGCAGCGACGGCCCGTTACCAGACTCATACTCCTCTTCCGTGGGGCCTGAGCTCGGATGCGAACCACTTCTGGCACCTACGTAAACAATATTACATTAAAGATACCACTGGACTTTTATCAAAAATTGTGCAAACTGTAATGCTAACCATCACAACTCAGTTTATAAAGACTAAAATCATTGTTCGGCTGTCTTTATTTTTTACAAAAAAGTACAAGCCAAAAATGGCCTTGGCACTGCTTGCACCGAGTCACGGATTTAGAACTTACAAATGATCTCACCAGATCGATATCTGTCTGCGTGGTGCTTCGGGAAATAGAGATCGGGGTCGACCTGGCCTCGGTCCAGATCGTCTAGGTAGACGCCCTCAGCGGGCACGTCGTCGCGCGGGGACATGAAGCGGAACATGCCGCTGAGCACGCCGCGGCGGCTGGGCCGCTCCTCGTCCGAGCTCAGCGGCTCGGCCGGCGACGCGGGCGAGGCGGGCGAGTCGGGCGACGCGGCCGCGGCCGTGGGGTCGGCGCGCACGGGCGGCTCGGGCAGCTCGCCCCAGCGCCACGACTGCGACGCCTTGTCGCCCTGCCTGCCGCCCAGCTCCACCTCCGTGTCCGACTGCACCGGCGTGCCGCTGCGAGACCCTCTGTCGTAATACAAGTGCGGATTGTTACAACCAGCTCGTGCAACTAACCTAACCTCGCTTTCGTGATTGCAATACACATTTAGGAAACGTGCCGGATGTTAACGCAAAAAATAGGATTAGTTCTTTTTAATTGAGATCAGATTTCGTTTTGGAATTCAAGCTTCGCTGGATGTTAATAACTTAAAATCACGTAAGTGCAAGCGAGGCCACTCAGTGATTAAATAATAATAATTTAAAACTGCATACAATTATGATGTACAAGCGTGGACTTCAGACTTTGAAATACCCAATTAATTCGGAGTGTCAGTGACTCAAATAATCGTGAGTCATAACGTTATTTTAATCCCTTGATATCCGGCTCATTAAAATAAAATTTATTCCTTATTGCAATGGTTTAAGGAAGATAATCGACAGCTGTAACATCTTAAAAGGACTTAAAATAATAGTTATGAATTCACAAATAATTATGATACAAAAAGTTTTGCGGTTATCTACCAAACTAAATACTGTAAAAATATTAATTCATTAAATGTGATTAGATGGATGTTCGTAATGTCTACTAAGGTGGCGGATAAGTAAGCACGACACAAGTGCGATTTTTTTTTTTGTTATATATCGAGCGATGCACTACGGTTACTATTAGGTATAGCAAACAAAATAATAACATAAAACTATTGAGACTACAGCATTTATTGTGCTTGAATGGACGACTCTCCGTTAGGGTTTGAACAGGAACTAGCAATACGATTAATTGGGTCGTCGTGCTTATTGCAAGCGAGTGAATGAACGGATGTTACTGATTATAGATTATTACGCGTGTCTGGAGGCGGCGTGCACCTCAAACGCAGTGTCGGACAACGCCAGGGGGATGCGGTTGTCGCCGTTCAGCTTGAGGTTGGACATCTCTTCACTGAAATGAGGCGAGTCGCTCAACAACAGGCACAGAACACTCTTTACTGGACACTCAAACAATATGAACTATAAGGGGTCGTTCACACGCATCACACGCGTACTCAGTGAGATAGTTACCTGAGTGTGGCAGCGTGGACCTCAGTGTCGCTGTAGAAGTTGATGTCAGTCACATTGGGTATGGGCGCGGGCTGCGTGGCGCGCTGTTCAGAACCCGCGCGGTCCGACTGACTCGAAATAGAACTTGTTGACGACTTTCTTTGGTGCTTCTTCGAGCTTGCTTTTCTTGTTTTTTTCTTTTTCTTCCCATTGCCGCCGTTTGGTTTGACGTCGTCTTGGTTGGATGGCACGGCTTCTATAGGCCTGAAGTCATTGTGAGCGCTGATCTTTTGGATCACCTGGTGCGCTTCGCTCTCTGCGCCGCCGAGCTGGGTAGCCGCAAAGGTTCTGGGCGCTAACCCCTCAACTTTGTCAGTCGCCTCATCGAGGCCATCCATTTCAAATAGAGCGTCAGTGTCGTCATGAGTAGTGTCCTCTTTGGCGGTTTTTTTAGTTATCTTACTTAGGTCTGGTTTCTGCATAGTTTGTCCGTCGGCAGTGTATCTGTTAAATGAAAGAAAATATACCAAATTATTATAAGAACATAATAGCCATTAATTTACTTTTTACGATAATCTAATAGAGACAAAAGTGGAACGGATAGGTGTAATTTGATAGAATAGTTACAATTATCATAATCACTAGTGTGAATAATGCAAATGTGTTGGGAAATTCGCTTTCGAGCAGTTTGCACGCAATGTAATTGTGATATTTAACAAACTGTCACTTTCCATTCCTAACCATAACATGAGTGTGTTGTCGTCCAACAAATAATAGTATGCTGTGTTATAAAATGACTATAATATTATTTAAAGATAAGTTTGACACTGGTAACAGTGCAGTTACCTTCTCTTAGTATAATCAGAGGCCTGTCCATGATCAGGTTCGACAACAGAGAGCGAGTTTCTCCGTCGGGGTTCGTACAGATCTTCGAAGCGGGCAGCCGGTATGGGCGAGGTGGNCATACTCCTCTTCCGTGGGGCCTGAGCTCGGATGCGAACCACTTCTGGCACCTACGTAAACAATATTACATTAAAGATACCACTGGACTTTTATCAAAAATTGTGCAAACTGTAATGCTAACCATCACAACTCAGTTTATAAAGACTAAAATCATTGTTCGGCTGTCTTTATTTTTTACAAAAAAGTACAAGCCAAAAATGGCCTTGGCACTGCTTGCACCGAGTCACGGATTTAGAACTTACAAATGATCTCACCAGATCGATATCTGTCTGCGTGGTGCTTCGGGAAATAGAGATCGGGGTCGACCTGGCCTCGGTCCAGATCGTCTAGGTAGACGCCCTCAGCGGGCACGTCGTCGCGCGGGGACATGAAGCGGAACATGCCGCTGAGCACGCCGCGGCGGCTGGGCCGCTCCTCGTCCGAGCTCAGCGGCTCGGCCGGCGACGCGGGCGAGGCGGGCGAGTCGGGCGACGCGGCCGCGGCCGTGGGGTCGGCGCGCACGGGCGGCTCGGGCAGCTCGCCCCAGCGCCACGACTGCGACGCCTTGTCGCCCTGCCTGCCGCCCAGCTCCACCTCCGTGTCCGACTGCACCGGCGTGCCGCTGCGAGACCCTCTGTCGTAATACAAGTGCGGATTGTTACAACCAGCTCGTGCAACTAACCTAACCTCGCTTTCGTGATTGCAATACACATTTAGGAAACGTGCCGGATGTTAACGCAAAAAATAGGATTAGTTCTTTTTAATTGAGATCAGATTTCGTTTTGGAATTCAAGCTTCGCTGGATGTTAATAACTTAAAATCACGTAAGTGCAAGCGAGGCCACTCAGTGATTAAATAATAATAATTTAAAACTGCATACAATTATGATGTACAAGCGTGGACTTCAGACTTTGAAATACCCAATTAATTCGGAGTGTCAGTGACTCAAATAATCGTGAGTCATAACGTTATTTTAATCCCTTGATATCCGGCTCATTAAAATAAAATTTATTCCTTATTGCAATGGTTTAAGGAAGATAATCGACAGCTGTAACATCTTAAAAGGACTTAAAATAATAGTTATGAATTCACAAATAATTATGATACAAAAAGTTTTGCGGTTATCTACCAAACTAAATACTGTAAAAATATTAATTCATTAAATGTGATTAGATGGATGTTCGTAATGTCTACTAAGGTGGCGGATAAGTAAGCACGACACAAGTGCGATTTTTTTTTTTGTTATATATCGAGCGATGCACTACGGTTACTATTAGGTATAGCAAACAAAATAATAACATAAAACTATTGAGACTACAGCATTTATTGTGCTTGAATGGACGACTCTCCGTTAGGGTTTGAACAGGAACTAGCAATACGATTAATTGGGTCGTCGTGCTTATTGCAAGCGAGTGAATGAACGGATGTTACTGATTATAGATTATTACGCGTGTCTGGAGGCGGCGTGCACCTCAAACGCAGTGTCGGACAACGCCAGGGGGATGCGGTTGTCGCCGTTCAGCTTGAGGTTGGACATCTCTTCACTGAAATGAGGCGAGTCGCTCAACAACAGGCACAGAACACTCTTTACTGGACACTCAAACAATATGAACTATAAGGGGTCGTTCACACGCATCACACGCGTACTCAGTGAGATAGTTACCTGAGTGTGGCAGCGTGGACCTCAGTGTCGCTGTAGAAGTTGATGTCAGTCACATTGGGTATGGGCGCGGGCTGCGTGGCGCGCTGTTCAGAACCCGCGCGGTCCGACTGACTCGAAATAGAACTTGTTGACGACTTTCTTTGGTGCTTCTTCGAGCTTGCTTTTCTTGTTTTTTTCTTTTTCTTCCCATTGCCGCCGTTTGGTTTGACGTCGTCTTGGTTGGATGGCACGGCTTCTATAGGCCTGAAGTCATTGTGAGCGCTGATCTTTTGGATCACCTGGTGCGCTTCGCTCTCTGCGCCGCCGAGCTGGGTAGCCGCAAAGGTTCTGGGCGCTAACCCCTCAACTTTGTCAGTCGCCTCATCGAGGCCATCCATTTCAAATAGAGCGTCAGTGTCGTCATGAGTAGTGTCCTCTTTGGCGGTTTTTTTAGTTATCTTACTTAGGTCTGGTTTCTGCATAGTTTGTCCGTCGGCAGTGTATCTGTTAAATGAAAGAAAATATACCAAATTATTATAAGAACATAATAGCCATTAATTTACTTTTTACGATAATCTAATAGAGACAAAAGTGGAACGGATAGGTGTAATTTGATAGAATAGTTACAATTATCATAATCACTAGTGTGAATAATGCAAATGTGTTGGGAAATTCGCTTTCGAGCAGTTTGCACGCAATGTAATTGTGATATTTAACAAACTGTCACTTTCCATTCCTAACCATAACATGAGTGTGTTGTCGTCCAACAAATAATAGTATGCTGTGTTATAAAATGACTATAATATTATTTAAAGATAAGTTTGACACTGGTAACAGTGCAGTTACCTTCTCTTAGTATAATCAGAGGCCTGTCCATGATCAGGTTCGACAACAGAGAGCGAGTTTCTCCGTCGGGGTTCGTACAGATCTTCGAAGCGGGCAGCCGGTATGGGCGAGGTGGCGAGGTGCGCAGAACACTCTGCCTCATCTTCCCCCACTTCCTCGACAAAAAATGCTTCTCCCGATTCTCCGAGCTTCATGTGAATGTCCAACGGCTCTCCATTCAGTTCGAGATCCACCTGGACACAAAATTCATGGTTATATTTTTGACCAATCGATATTACAACAATACGAAAGCAGTTAACAGAGTGTATTAAGATCTAGTCCAAAATCTATGTTCTTACACAAGGGTTCTGTATACCAGGAATGTTCAAAATCAGGAGAAAAGTTTCCATTCGTTATTTGAGTTGTAAAAGTGAGTCAACATACCATTTATCGTTTAAAATAATTGGCGTCTACCGGTGCATCATTGCAGATAGTTTATTCGCTTCAAACCACACTTTGATTTGCTTTTAAAATATATTTCAGTAATATGAATGATTCCAGAGCAGAGTGCGTGAGACAATTGGTACCTATTTTCCATTTAAACATTAACAGGTGTATGAAAGAAAATATTTGTGCCAAATCTTCAGAGTCTTGGTAAGAATTGTATCCTACTTTGGCATTATTCCAATTTTCACCCGAAGCGAATAAGACGCAGATTCTTCAGCTCATTTTGGCAATGTACACTAATATACTAAACAATGTACTAAAAATATTATTTAGAAATGAATAATGATGCTACTAATGGTTATCGATCTACTATTATCTAGTGTTATCTTGTGTAGAAAACGAGTCATTATTTACACATAAATTAAAGGAACATAGATTACTTTATCTCATAGCTTAATGCATGTTTTCGCTTATGTATCACAAAATATTATCATATTGACTAACGTATTATTTTTATACGTAGATACGTATTTGTTGCTGCAAAAGGTACGTGTAATATCAGCGAATAATCTAGACGCGTGCATGGAGCGTAAACTGAGAGAGCATCGAGAAAGAATGTGGGGGAGCTCGTCTACACAGCTTGATTAAAATAAAATTAGCACATTAAAACGTGGACGTTAAGTAACAGCTGTGATCGTCATATCTTTCACAGCTTTGAATTGTATGGTGAGTAAGTGCTAAACTATAGTAATGCTTTTAAAATCCATGTGAAGAAAAACCAAAATACATATCTATATGCCCCTTAGTGGTACGTTAGACCCTTAAGGTATCTTCTATTTAGAAGAATTGAGTTTTTCTTTTAGATTGTCACCATTTCAAGATGTTGCCTACATCATGTACGAGTTCATTCAATCACTTAAAATAATATTTGCTCAACATCTCATAACATGATTGACGACTACAGAGATCATTTGGCTAAGAACTTTTTGTTGCGAATTTCAATAGCATTTACTCGCAAAAAAAATGTACTGTCATTCGGAATTATTGTTACCTACCTGCCCGTTTAGAGACGTACCCATAGCTGGTCAACTTTTTACTAGTAATCAATTTTAGAAATGAACTCGTCTAAAACCTACAGCCTTCTTGCCGAAAACACTTACATAAACTAGATAATAAATACATAGCCTTATATAAATTTATAAATGCAAATAGGATTGAAATAACCGGCGACATATTGCAAAAAATCATTCGTAACGTGTATACGAAAAGAATAAACAGAGATAGAGGTGTGGCTGTCGCTAGGTGTCGCAAGTATGGAAGATGTTTTAGTTGGATGAATGATTTGAAGGCCAAACAAGTGTTGCTCTTCGCGTGGGCATTTATATTCAATGTACGGCTTCCCTTTTCCACTGTGACGCAAACAACGATCCAAATAGTTTTCACTCAAGACTGAGACTGCTTATTAATAATAGCAGAGTAAGATATGACTAATATTTACCATATTTGTCATGCATGTGAAATCACAAAGCAAACATTTAAAATAAAACAGATTTTTTGTAAAAAAAAAAACAAATATCACAATACATTGACGTCCCAAATGTTTTAATTATTTACGATCATTACGCGACACATTCTTGCAGACTCCACTTGGGTCAATAAGATCTTTAACCGAAATAATATGCGTCTGCGGACGCAGACACTGTTCAAGTATTCAAAAGATCGAGTATTACATAAATATCTTCCTACGTCTTTGGTACTAAACGAATGAAATAAAGAACATTATTCCACAAAATGTCCGAGGTTATTGCTGATAGGTCTAATTCTAAAAAGAGAGCAGTTAAAATATCTTACCACTTTGAATCTGGAGCGCAGTACGCCGAGCTTCCCGAAGCGGACGTGGAAGGGCGAACACGTGAAACTGCCATCCGGCTGCTCGACTACCACCACGTCGATGGCGCCCGTCAGAGTCGCACCATTGATCTCGTTATAAAACTCGCGAAAGTTCGCAATGAACTTGCCAATATAGTTCATAGAATACATGGCTGCTGATTTGTCAGTCTCTCGTTCAACTATATTTTTCACTTCACTAAACACAATATTCTAAATTACTTAATGTCTTATAAATTACCCCATCTTGGGGTTGAGATCAAAAACATTAGGTTTCCTGAAACAAAAGAAAAGGCAATTCTTGATTATTACGCTCTACAGCAAAAAGGAAATGGGAAAGATAACTACATAATCAAAAATAAGGATAGTATGACTCTTTGTATTTCCAAGTAATTAAGATGGATTAAAACCCTTATCCAGCAATAATACGTGAACACAGATAATCTATTAAATGCGTAATATTGTATTTATATCACCTTCTGTTCTAGATAAAAATGACTTGTACGATTGTGGAACAACCATCTTACAACCGCACACAATATTCTAGAATGAGATCTCATAGAGACTAACGTTTTCGTCCCAGTTCTTTGTACATACATTACATCTGAACGCAGTTGTAATGGTTTATAACGAAATAGATACAAACATGGACATAAATAGCGCAAGTGTTCATTACTACAGATACCGAGCCGGGTTGGTGGGTTCATGCACTATAACTAGGCATCAGTGCACACGCAGGACATTGCTCAATATTGTACAGTCCTCAAGATACAAAATAATCTACTGCTTCAGTAACGATTCGCAGAAATTATTGAGGTCGCTGACTGACACGGTATATTCTTAGTTTATCGAGGCAGTTATTTTGCATCTATTTGAGTATGGAGTTGATAAAGATGAAGCTGGTGTCAGTCACAATTTCAGTTACCAACGCGACGCGTTTATTAACAGCAGTATTTTTTATACTGGTGTGAGATTTGTATTTTCATTAGCANACGCGACACATTCTTGCAGACTCCACTTGGGTCAATAAGATCTTTAACCGAAATAATATGCGTCTGCGGACGCAGACACTGTTCAAGTATTCAAAAGATCGAGTATTACATAAATATCTTCCTACGTCTTTGGTACTAAACGAATGAAATAAAGAACATTATTCCACAAAATGTCCGAGGTTATTGCTGATAGGTCTAATTCTAAAAAGAGAGCAGTTAAAATATCTTACCACTTTGAATCTGGAGCGCAGTACGCCGAGCTTCCCGAAGCGGACGTGGAAGGGCGAACACGTGAAACTGCCATCCGGCTGCTCGACTACCACCACGTCGATGGCGCCCGTCAGAGTCGCACCATTGATCTCGTTATAAAACTCGCGAAAGTTCGCAATGAACTTGCCAATATAGTTCATAGAATACATGGCTGCTGATTTGTCAGTCTCTCGTTCAACTATATTTTTCACTTCACTAAACACAATATTCTAAATTACTTAATGTCTTATAAATTACCCCATCTTGGGGTTGAGATCAAAAACATTAGGTTTCCTGAAACAAAAGAAAAGGCAATTCTTGATTATTACGCTCTACAGCAAAAAGGAAATGGGAAAGATAACTACATAATCAAAAATAAGGATAGTATGACTCTTTGTATTTCCAAGTAATTAAGATGGATTAAAACCCTTATCCAGCAATAATACGTGAACACAGATAATCTATTAAATGCGTAATATTGTATTTATATCACCTTCTGTTCTAGATAAAAATGACTTGTACGATTGTGGAACAACCATCTTACAACCGCACACAATATTCTAGAATGAGATCTCATAGAGACTAACGTTTTCGTCCCAGTTCTTTGTACATACATTACATCTGAACGCAGTTGTAATGGTTTATAACGAAATAGATACAAACATGGACATAAATAGCGCAAGTGTTCATTACTACAGATACCGAGCCGGGTTGGTGGGTTCATGCACTATAACTAGGCATCAGTGCACACGCAGGACATTGCTCAATATTGTACAGTCCTCAAGATACAAAATAATCTACTGCTTCAGTAACGATTCGCAGAAATTATTGAGGTCGCTGACTGACACGGTATATTCTTAGTTTATCGAGGCAGTTATTTTGCATCTATTTGAGTATGGAGTTGATAAAGATGAAGCTGGTGTCAGTCACAATTTCAGTTACCAACGCGACGCGTTTATTAACAGCAGTATTTTTTATACTGGTGTGAGATTTGTATTTTCATTAGCAACGTCACGCGCTGACAGCGTGCTGACCGAGAGCGTTCGCTGCTAAGGCGTGCTCAGCGACCACGCACGGGGACTCTGCCCCCAGTATCTACTTTCAGTGACTAATTTTTAAGAATAGCGAGTCAAATAGTCATATCTCATAATAGGTAATACATATGTGGAGGTGCTGCAGTATGATATTACAGAGGAGAGAATATTGCACATTGCAACGAATCGCGTAATTATGTCTTCAGAAGTCAGACACAATTAATGAAGAATATCGACGGAAGGTATGCAAATGGTAATAAGCACTGTAAAGTCAAACTGATATATTTGATAACACAGCTGTAACGTTTGCGGACTTTGCCCGTTGTGTACACTCAATGAGGATAATGTGACTATCAGATGATACCCGGTTGGTCGAAATTATTTTAGTGACGCTAGCAGACAGTGAAGGTTAGATTACCGGATGCTGAAAATAGTAGGGAATCGCTCCGGTCACCTTAAGGTTAGAGGAAGCTAACAATACGTGATGAGTTAACCTAAAAAGGTAGCACTTCAATTAACTTCCTTATAGACAGTGATGGAAATTTACGGCAGACGGTTTATTTCCCTAACCAATACTAAGTAATATCAAAATTTCTAGTTCCTGTACCTATAGTGTAGTATGTGCATTAGCGTCTGAGTATCCGCAACATGTATAGCTTTTAAATTCAGCAAATATTGTTGTGAACAAGGAAACCGAAAATACATTTTACAGTGTTACAATACGGCAACTAGCGCATGAGACGAAGTGGCAGGTGTCCAAGGAGACCTGAATGGCAGCTGAACGTATTTTAGTTCCAAGGGCTTCAAGTTCAATGTCTACTGAGATAAAAAGCAGCATGTCGTTAGGGTCACGCACCTTTACGCGGAAAACGGAACTCGGTAACCGGCCGCTTTGTCGGTTGGAACCGTTGAATTTATTGAAACTCTGACTGAAACTGTTTGGCATACTTATTGCGATCATTAAATATTCATACTCACAAAGGTCATTGTTTGACCAAGTGTATTGACCTGCGATTAGTTGTAACAAGCACATAATTTGGCAAATGTAGGTTACAGTTAACTAATATTCTTAGTTATCTAAACATTGAGCTCTTGCTGAATAATGTATCGAAATAATGGGAACTCATTTTCAATCGAATAGATAGGACTCACGTGTTCCTGTACCCCAACCAATGTATAGACGATAGATTATACTATTAGAAGAAATAACTATTTACAGTTTATCTTAAAAAAAAAAGATATCTCTACAATATTTTCCTTGTCTTCCGATTGGGAATTAAATCCCACAGCCCTTGTCACGCCAAAATGGTCCTCATTGGCCTCAAATCCCGCTTAGTTATATTGGTACGTTATGCAAATAAATCGCAAAGATATATCGTCCAAAATATCATTTAGTACTTAATTAAACATGCATCGAACCCATATAATGCAGGTATTTGTGTGTAAAATGGCTTCGTATCTGTGTATAAGCCACCATATGACCGCCACCACTCCCAAGGTTGGGCTTGTTTAATTCTTTATTGAACACCTCATCAAAATAATTTATGCAAAGCAAGTTAAAATGTAGACATTCTCGTACTACTTTTGCAAGCATGTTAAACATATTATGTTATTTTTTAACAGTTAACTGTTATCATACTTTATTGGGTTACGTCGAACCACTGTCACCACATAGCACTTCCTGAATAGTCACTGCATTCATAACAATATGCGTACAATTTATGTTTATCAATACTGGAAACTAGAACTGAACTAGTTTTGACGATTTAATTAAATTATTTGTGTCACTACGATGGTAAAGCATTTAGCTGTGGCTGTAAATTAATCTAACTTGCTAACTCTATTCGAACGTCATTAACGGGCACGGGTTATTCAAACTGACCCATAGTTCAGTAAGTTACAACCTAATAACGCATATCACACGTATGCGCGTGGAAAACTGATCCAACAACACGACTGAGGAACAAACAACTGTTTATGAAACCTTATCTGTTCGCCAGTCGAACATACCGCAACTCTTCACGTGTACAGGCACCACACTCGTGTTTATTCATCAGGACCGAATACATGGCGAGTTTAAATACATAGGTCATTATATAACCACAATAAACTTCTTTACCGTTTAATGTTAACGTCAGTTGAGAAACACATTGATCATTCGATGCCGTAAGCTACATTTAGCAACCGATTTAATGACTGAGTGTTATCGTATCAGAACAGTGTTTCTGACTTACGTATTTAAGATAGCGCGATGTCAAAATAGCATTAGCTGATATATAGGTAAATGTGTTTTTGGTGTGAATATCATTGGTGCCCATGATATAATAAGCAAGCCACAAGGCCATCGTGTCAAGATAGTGGCGACAGTGTCAAACTAGAACATTTCGTGGAATTTCATGGGAGATATAATAATTAGACTGACTATATCGGCAATTTTAACAAAAACCCATAATCTTTGAATCAACTACACAACAGATGATGACAAAATGATTTAGGTACCTAGACATAATAAATCGATTCCATGAAATCATTATACTCGTTTGCAGTGCAATGTTATATCCATTATAGCCACACATGCAAGCGTGCATGGAAACTTTACCTTATTTGCATTTTCTTTTAAATTGAAAACAAATAAAGAAACTCCAAATGCCAATAATGGAAAGGTAGAGAATTAAAGATACATAGGTAGTACCTACTACAAATATTTATCACAATAACGATAATTTAATTTATCAATGTATACGTAACGACATACGTCTTTATATGACCTGATCAAATCTGCAAATTAGTTTTATATTATTATGTAACGCATGATGATAATAAGACATCTAGAACCCAACCAATTACCTACGTTTTAGAAATAAAATCGATATAGAGCATATCAAAGTTAATGAAATTAGCTTTTTCATTGATTCTCCAAAAAACTAGTAGAAAGGAGGTCAGTCATGTAAGGTGTATCGGAGTGTAAGGAAACGAGTTTCATTTCAAAGACAAGATCATGAAGGTGAAGGATCGATATGCGCATTGTTTGTGCTACTTGGACAGCGACTAATCCTTTCCGTCTAGTAACTATTCCATTCTAGGTATTACTTTATGACTCACATACATACAAACAACCATATAAACCATATGTATGTCGCATTGAGTAAACACAACGACGTTCAAAACAACAATGATTATCTGATCAGTTATTCGATTTCAATAAACAAGTTAATCGCTTTGTTGTTTGCTGAAACTACTAAGTTGATTTGACTTTTAAATTATCAGCAGCATAGTAAATAACTGAAAGATTAGTTGTACAATTTAAATTAAGTACTTAATAGTAAGGTACATAAGAAAGAAACAAACGCATTTAAAGTGAAAACTGCCTAATTTCTCATCCGGTCCAGTCTGGCAAAGNCTTGTCACGCCAAAATGGTCCTCATTGGCCTCAAATCCCGCTTAGTTATATTGGTACGTTATGCAAATAAATCGCAAAGATATATCGTCCAAAATATCATTTAGTACTTAATTAAACATGCATCGAACCCATATAATGCAGGTATTTGTGTGTAAAATGGCTTCGTATCTGTGTATAAGCCACCATATGACCGCCACCACTCCCAAGGTTGGGCTTGTTTAATTCTTTATTGAACACCTCATCAAAATAATTTATGCAAAGCAAGTTAAAATGTAGACATTCTCGTACTACTTTTGCAAGCATGTTAAACATATTATGTTATTTTTTAACAGTTAACTGTTATCATACTTTATTGGGTTACGTCGAACCACTGTCACCACATAGCACTTCCTGAATAGTCACTGCATTCATAACAATATGCGTACAATTTATGTTTATCAATACTGGAAACTAGAACTGAACTAGTTTTGACGATTTAATTAAATTATTTGTGTCACTACGATGGTAAAGCATTTAGCTGTGGCTGTAAATTAATCTAACTTGCTAACTCTATTCGAACGTCATTAACGGGCACGGGTTATTCAAACTGACCCATAGTTCAGTAAGTTACAACCTAATAACGCATATCACACGTATGCGCGTGGAAAACTGATCCAACAACACGACTGAGGAACAAACAACTGTTTATGAAACCTTATCTGTTCGCCAGTCGAACATACCGCAACTCTTCACGTGTACAGGCACCACACTCGTGTTTATTCATCAGGACCGAATACATGGCGAGTTTAAATACATAGGTCATTATATAACCACAATAAACTTCTTTACCGTTTAATGTTAACGTCAGTTGAGAAACACATTGATCATTCGATGCCGTAAGCTACATTTAGCAACCGATTTAATGACTGAGTGTTATCGTATCAGAACAGTGTTTCTGACTTACGTATTTAAGATAGCGCGATGTCAAAATAGCATTAGCTGATATATAGGTAAATGTGTTTTTGGTGTGAATATCATTGGTGCCCATGATATAATAAGCAAGCCACAAGGCCATCGTGTCAAGATAGTGGCGACAGTGTCAAACTAGAACATTTCGTGGAATTTCATGGGAGATATAATAATTAGACTGACTATATCGGCAATTTTAACAAAAACCCATAATCTTTGAATCAACTACACAACAGATGATGACAAAATGATTTAGGTACCTAGACATAATAAATCGATTCCATGAAATCATTATACTCGTTTGCAGTGCAATGTTATATCCATTATAGCCACACATGCAAGCGTGCATGGAAACTTTACCTTATTTGCATTTTCTTTTAAATTGAAAACAAATAAAGAAACTCCAAATGCCAATAATGGAAAGGTAGAGAATTAAAGATACATAGGTAGTACCTACTACAAATATTTATCACAATAACGATAATTTAATTTATCAATGTATACGTAACGACATACGTCTTTATATGACCTGATCAAATCTGCAAATTAGTTTTATATTATTATGTAACGCATGATGATAATAAGACATCTAGAACCCAACCAATTACCTACGTTTTAGAAATAAAATCGATATAGAGCATATCAAAGTTAATGAAATTAGCTTTTTCATTGATTCTCCAAAAAACTAGTAGAAAGGAGGTCAGTCATGTAAGGTGTATCGGAGTGTAAGGAAACGAGTTTCATTTCAAAGACAAGATCATGAAGGTGAAGGATCGATATGCGCATTGTTTGTGCTACTTGGACAGCGACTAATCCTTTCCGTCTAGTAACTATTCCATTCTAGGTATTACTTTATGACTCACATACATACAAACAACCATATAAACCATATGTATGTCGCATTGAGTAAACACAACGACGTTCAAAACAACAATGATTATCTGATCAGTTATTCGATTTCAATAAACAAGTTAATCGCTTTGTTGTTTGCTGAAACTACTAAGTTGATTTGACTTTTAAATTATCAGCAGCATAGTAAATAACTGAAAGATTAGTTGTACAATTTAAATTAAGTACTTAATAGTAAGGTACATAAGAAAGAAACAAACGCATTTAAAGTGAAAACTGCCTAATTTCTCATCCGGTCCAGTCTGGCAAAGTGAAAACATAAAGATTATAAAAGCATGAAGGCCTGTGTGGAAATGAAATGGAATAAACATTGCAAAACCAACAGTATGTTCAATAAACGTATACTTAGTGCAACAATATCAAGACATTTTTAATAAGCCCACAACACATACAAAATTATATTACTAATAGTCGCATCAAGTGAAAGACCAAATTTTGCCAACCGAAAAATATTATTATGATTAGGACTTATCAACAAATAGCAAGTGATTGTTTCTGAAAGGACAGGTAATTGCTTAAATAAGTATGGTAATTAAGCAAAACAAACCGAGTTGGTACATAGGCAATACACGCTAATAATGAAATGGCATAGTTACATTCATCATAAAACTATAAACTTACAAACAATAAAATGTTATGGAAGCAAAATCGAATTAAATTGTGGATATAACATAAATTACTACCTTAGGAACGGCTGATGAGATAAAGTTTCACTGTGATGTATCTAAGGCACAAAATGTTTTATATAAACCAAATTACAGTCAGCTGTGATTTTCGTACACAATTCCGAACACAGGTAAGATTTCGACACGTGTTTGCCGCGCCGACTCTACCAGTAAACTGCCTGTGAGTGGCTGATGTGGGTGGGACGATGCGAGAACGTCCAAGTGCCGTCCATGGTCTGACGTCGCGTGACGTAGCTGTGTTGTTGATATGATACCGCAAAATATCAGTCATACAACTCGTACCACTAACCATGTGCTTCGAACATTTGCTTTGTTTCTTTACTGAAATCCGTTCTCGCGCTCGCACGGCCGCCGGCATGCGGCACTGCATGTACTAATAAGCTGGGTCGATCGCGCGACATGGCGTGATGTCGCGCCACGCTGTTACGAAAGTAACTTTACCACCAAGTTTAAGAACACGCAATGGAAAAAGTTAACTATGGATATTGCCCACATGAACAAGGCGCCTTATATGGCAGAGCGTAATGAGACTGCCATTCACATATCTGATAGGAATGTTATATCATAGCTTGATGCTCTTTATGGACGACTCTCATCAGTTAATTCAGAACAAAGTATTTCATCATAGGCCATGGCCTAAGTATAAAAACAGGTGGCCAATCACTTTTAACAGCGACTGAAAAAACATCTCGGAATGTAAACAACAACAAGACACCGAGACGTACATACTATCATGGCATTTACATTTGCATCTGTATTATTGTGCTGTCTAGGTGTTAGTCACACATGTGACCAAAATGTCGTAAACAAAACAAAGCTTGTTTATTCGCGTATCGACGTAGCGCACTAGGTTAGCCAAGACGATCCTACCACAAAAACAAGTAGTATTCACTCTATGTCGGTGCACTTTTCATATTATTTATGTTTCATTTCATTCCTAGTCCGTGGTATCATCCAATAGTTTCCATTCATTAGGACTCCTATATGTATACCAGATTGCATAGGTTGCAAGAAGCATCGAAAAAATTCTCTAGAAACATCCGTAGGAACAGCTAGGGCCCCTACGGATAATGTATTTTACGGACTAATTTAAGGCATCTTTTGGAGAGGTTTCATGATCAGGAAATATTAATAAATTCAAAATAAAATCAGCTTTAAAATAATACTGGCGACATTACCATTACTCGTGGCCACTTCGACGATGGCGTGGTAATAATTTTATTTTTGGAATCTTAACTTCTGGTATTAAAATTATCATCATTTAGAGTGCGGTTTTCAATAATATCTCATTGATTTATCAGTTTATCAAAAATCCAATAGCTAATGTAACTCTTTAATTTATTGACTTTATTTCCTACCAGTTTTAATACAGATTCATCAAGATATTCCGTCGAACAAAAAGAGTTTTTAAAATAAAGTAGAAAGGCATTATGATCAAATCGTTATTTATATAGAAACTGTCCCTAAAAGTATATTTTTAGTAACAATTAAAATTTGCAATAAAACAAACAGGTACAGCAACAGCACACGGTACCTTTAGAATCAAAGGGGGTGTGTCTGTGTATGTTTTAAATGCGAAGTACTCTTTGGCTATTAAACATGCGCATTTAAATACTATGATTAACATTTAAGACAAGATCAAATTATCATCAAGGCATCAAGGTAATATTAATACAGACGCAACAAAATACAGGCACCTTATTAGTCTAGGAATGGGTGTGTCATGACGTGTATTTACGACTAGCCGAGAGGACCGATGTGGCGCCATACGATGCCTGTTGCGTATTATTTAAACCACAAGGTCAGGCTTAACAAGCAGCTTGAAAAACACTATCTCAAACAAGGTACTTTCAACCGTATATATGTTATGGACTAGGTGATTAATGTGGGCATTATTCATAATGTGCGAGCATTATGAATAATGTCTAGCTCTATTGGGCTAAGTGATTAATTACTATCTAAACTTCATTATTTATCACATTGCACGGTCATTATTATATTGCTACATGACATTTGTGCAGTTTGATAATAAAGCCAAATTTGACGCGGTGCAGGGAGGTAAGAACGCGTGACACGGTTTGACCAATCAGAGACCGCTATTCAGCATGCGGCGCGTGTGGCGGGCGCTATTGTTTGTGTTTAGTTTTGCATTGTAAGCGAATACGGACGAACGCGGATAGGTTTTAATTTCGTAAGTCATTGTCCAAAAAATATATATCCTAGAACATTAGCTGAAAGTTAGGTTTTAATGACAGAAACGAATTGCTGTAAATCCGACTGCACGCAGTCTTGTCTGCCCTACCCCTAGAGTGTAATTCAAAAATCGCGTAAGGCGCGGGGGGCGAGGCGGGCCGCGAGTTGAGGAGCAGGTGGTTGTAACACTCGCCACCGCGGCTGAGGCTGGCCGGCGCCGCCGGCCAGCAAGCCGAAGCTTGCGGAGGTGAGCGTTAAACCTATCTGCGACGATAAACTCGCGTGGGACCGCCGGAGCCCCGCAGCGCCGGAGCCGTGACAGAAATCATTCTTGCTGCAAAAAAACTGAAACTTTCCACAATGACAAAACAATGACGTTCCAAGCTTTACAATACTCTGACCTGATTACTTAAATTGTTCAACATTTAGTTTATTTTAAAATAACAATAAAAATTATAAAAATTACTGATAAAATTTGTTTGTATTTACTCACCGAAAGAACAGAACAGGT
>NWSH02000517.1:10422415-10442612 GCA_002382865.2 Heliothis virescens
GCTATTGTTTGTGTTTAGTTTTGCATTGTAAGCGAATACGGACGAACGCGGATAGGTTTTAATTTCGTAACTCATTGTCAAAAAAATATATATCATAGAACATTAGCTGAAAGTTAGGTTTTAATGACAGAAACGAATTGCTGTAAATCCGACTGCACGCAGTCTTGTCTGCCCTACCCCTAGAGTGTAATTCAAAATCGCGTAGGCGCGGAGGGGCGAGGCGGGCCGCGAGTTGAGGAGCAGGTGGTTGTAACACTCGCCACCGCGGCTGAGGCTGGCCGGCGCCGCCGGCCAGCAAGCCGAAGCTGCGGAGGTGAGCGTTAAACCTATCTGCTTCGATAAACTCGCGTGGGACCGCCGGAGCCCCGCAGCGCCGGAGCCGTGACAGAAATCATTCTTGCTGCAAAAAACTGAAACTTCCACAATGACAAAACAATGACGTTCCAAGCTTTACAAAATCTGACTGATTACTTAAATTGTTCAACATTTAGTTTATTTTAAGTAACAATAAAAATTAAAAATTACTGATAAAATTTGTTTGTATTACTCTGCCCAAAGGGCGATGTACAATATGTAGAATGCCCGGTCAATTAGATTATTTGAATGATTATTATTAAATTGCTCTGTCAGATTGGGCATTTTTCATAATGACCGGGCATTATGTATAATGCAAAATTGATCATTTGGTCCACAACATATATAGTACTCTAAATAATAAATTCGCATTCGCAAATTTGCGAAAACGGCATTCACGCACAAACATTATCGCGCCGATGGCCTTCGACTTCTTAATACGCATGCCAGTGATATTGTGAGGCGTAATATGCGGAAAAACATTTATTTTTTTAAACCCTCTAATCAAGATGAGATAAAAAGCCCCCTAGTAGATTGACATCACTATCCAAATGCATACTATGTAATAATTTCTTATAATAATTACGTTACTTATGGCGAAAGATCAAAAAAAAATCATAGGTAGGATGCAGAGCCTACATTTTATCATAGAATACGTCTTATTTATTAGAAAATTTTAAATATACTTTTATCTTTGTAACTTTTTAGGGTTCCGTACCCAAAGGGTAAAAACGGAACCCTATTACTAAGACTTCGTTGTCTGTCTGTCTGTCTGTCTGTCTGCACGCTGTATCTCATTAACCGTGATAGCTAGAAAGCTGAAATTTTCACAAATGATGTATTTTCGTTGCCGCTATAACAACAAATACTAAAAATTAAAAAAAGTTATATATTAAGGGGGGTCCCCATACAATAAATTATAAAGACAGTGCAATTTGAATACAACGCCATCTGTTACTCAAGCGTGGAACTACAGCTTGGTACGGAACCCTTCGCGCGCGAGTCCAACTCGCACTTGGCCGGTTTTTTATTGTTTAGCTTAAGATAATGTAACAAACAATGTCAAAAAATATTGCAACATTGCAACATTTCTAGGCTTATTCCACTTTTCCCCCCTGAAAGAATCCCCCTCAGGGGGGAAAACTGAACCTTGATTTTAAAATGAGTGCAGAAATCCCCCTTTTCATTTTTGCTTATTACACTTTTCCCCCTCAAGAGAATCCGAGTCAGGGGGGAAAACAGGAGTATTATTTTAAACAAGTCCAAAAATCCCCCTTTTTTTGGACGTATTCCATTTTTCCCCCCTAAAACATTATCGTATTGATGAATTATCGTAGAATAAGTAAATCTCAAGATCTGAATATTGGTTTGAATCCGCTCAAAGGTAAATAAAAAATAAACAACGTCTTTTCTTTTGTATAATTATATTTAAAAATGTAAAAAGTATGTTTGAAAATAAATAAATAATAATATTAGAGGGGGCTCCCCTACACGAAACTGAAACTAAAAATGATTTTTTTTTTTCATCAACCCTATAAACTTATGGGGTGCGAAATAGACACACACACTGTTTGTTATTCATTCAAAATATGCTCCTTTAGAAACGATACACTTACGCTAACGAATAATACAATCATCAAAACATTTTTTAAACGCTGTTTCCGGAATTGAGGTCAGTTCTCGCCGCGAATTCTCTTTTTTGTCTTCTACCGATTGAAAACGGGTGCCACGAAGTGGTAATTTGAGTCTAGTAATGTCAAACTCGTAAACCCACGTCTCGTCACCAGTAAAAATGCGTTTCATGAATGTTGGGTCGGAATTGACTCGTTCTAGCATGTCCTCAGCGACTCTCATGCGATTGAGTTTTTGGAAAAAATTCAGGTCTTTTGGGACTAGCCGAGCGGCAACATGTTTCATACCCAAATTATTAGTTAAAATGGTACGGATCGACTCGTGAGATACAGAAAGTTCGGTGGCTATCTCTCTCAAAGTTGAATGAGGATTTTCAGTCACTATGTTATTCATATATTTGTATGAAAAACAAAGTTATTTTTGTGGTTAAAAAAAACTTTATTCACGAGAAACAAATGAAATTAATTAATAATCAATTTATTTTACTTTTTCCAGGAAATGCCCCACTGTTATGGTACCATTAATTAATTCCATTTGTGTCTCGTGAATAAAGTTGTCTATAGCAATATTTGAATTTGCTCTATTCTTAAAAACAATGTTTTTGGACACTTGTTTGGCACGAACTTCGCATACGTCTGCATCTTCATACAAAATATTCAAAAGTTGTGTGATGTTGGGCTTTTTCTTCGATACCAGAGCGTTGATCTTTTTATGCCATGCTTCTAACAAGTTGGTGGTCCTGTGTCGTTCGCCAAAGATGCACCAGAATTTTATAAATTTATTATCTTTAAGCCACTGGTCTAACATATACTTTCTAAATTTCTTGCTGTCTTCGTCTTCTGGGCTCTGGCTGGCTACATAAAACCACCCATTCAAAATTTTGCTTTCCGGTAAAAGTGGGAGAACTGCAGAAAGCGCCACTTGCCTTTTTAGGATCTTGGATTTCGTCAAGTTCAGTGCACGTCCTTTCTTCCAAATGGCTTGTAAATAATGGAAATAACATCCTTTTACTATTACTTTCGGAAACACATTCCGTATCGCGTTCATTGTAGCGATTTCAAAATCACATTTGTAATGTTCTGGTTGCCATTCTGTAATCTGAGCCTTAATAATTGAAAAAAGAATCACATACGATTTCTCAGTTTTCTCGCTCATTAAAGTGTATATCAAAGGCACAATATTTGTACTTTCATCGGTGCTACCTACATCACCATGTATAGAGTACATCTGATAAAAAGGCGAAGGGCAGATTTTAAACGTCCCATCTCCAAAAAACGTTTTCAAGTGTGCCATTTGGTGACGAGCATATTCTGAACAAAACACCAGTAAACGAATTTGCCCATCGTTATAGTCTGCCAACAAAAATGTTTCAAACTTTGGCGGTACTTGAACGTCACCTACAAATTTAAAATTCATTTTCTTTACGCCTGCCGTTCCATTCCTGTGCTCATAAAGACAAGATTTAACATTTTTAAAACTCGGAAAACTAGCTGATAAATCTGTTGCAGCATCTTTAATGGTTGCGAAAACGGAGTTATATACTGCGGGAACATTGGGACATTGTGGAGACGAAACTTTATTTTTGAGTTCATATAATTTTAGGGCCAATTCATTTTTTTGAAAATCTGGTGTGCATATATGGTCAGTTTCTTTGAGGATAGCATTTGCCTAAAACAAAGTTAAACATTTTTTTAATAATATTCGCATCAGAATACGTCTTCATCGTCTAAACAAATACTAGCTTCTGCCAGTGGTTTCACCCGCGTCCCGGGCAAACTACTCGACGCACCCAGATAAAAAGTAGCCTATAGCCTAAACAAACAAACTATTCAGCTGAAGAGTTTGGTAAAACGCGCTAATCTCAGGAACTACTGGTCCGATTCTTTTCTTTTCTAACACTGAAAAGTCTTTCAGTGTTAGATAGTCCATTTATTGAGGAAGGCCATAGGTTATTTTTTATGCGGGTGCGCTGAGTAGTTCCCACGGGACGCGGGTGAAGCCACTGGTCATTCATAGAATCGTTTGATGTAATTACGTCTACGAAATTCAAATTTAGCCTGGATAAAGGCTTAAAAAACGTACCTTGAGAGTGATTTGTCCATGGCATTTAGATTTTTTGCGATTACCACATTCCCATACATCAGATCCATTTTTATAACTTTTTTTGTAGCAGTACTGGTGCCCAGCACGTATGAGAATTTTACTATTTTTTTTGTATATAAAAGTAAATGTTGGGATATCGCTCGAACTTGAGGCCATTTTATTTTTCATTGACATATATTTTAAAGATAGACAAGAACATCCAAGCAAATAATTTGTGAGATGTCATCCTCATAGATTTTAATCGCAGAAGTGACACAACGTAGTCGCTAGTTTTTTACCTACATTGTTTAGTTACATTATTCCTCTATTCCAAATTGTTTCAAGACTTGTGTCGTCAGTGTAAATGCAAGCAAACAGGAGTTTACAGGTGGATTCAAAATCGAGTATTTTTAGGATTTGGTAGTGAAATAGAAACCCTTATAGTTTCGCCATGTCTGTCTGTCCGTGCGTCCATCCACGGTTAATCTCAGAGACCTGTAGCGCTAAAAAGCTGAAATTTGGTACCAGTACATATATCAACTACGCAGACAAAGAGAAAAAATAAAAAGTGGAAAAAAATATTTTTTATTTTTTTTTGTTATTGACGACAATAATATTGTCGTCAACATATTATGTTCACTCCTTGTGTTTCAGTAATACTTTACATTCTGCCCGTTTTGTGCGGAGGAACATCTGCACTGCATGTTTTTCTTAGTCTTTGATTATAAGATGGCGAGTCATTATAAATATAATAACTTTTTATATTATTTATGGTAATCTTTGATGAAAAGTAGACAAGGGGGATTTCTGGACTTCAATAAATATAAATTCCAGTTTTCCCCCTTAGGGGGGATTTTTAGGGGGGATTTCTGGAATTACATTTTTTTCCGTTCCATATATCCCCCCTAACAGATAATCTTGAGGGGGAAAAATGGAATTAGTAAATTTGTCGAGCGCACTTTTCCCCCTTAAGGGGGATTACCAGGGGGACTTTCTGGAATACTTTTGAAAGTTACAGTTTTCCCCCCTAAGGGGGATTTTTAGGGGGGAAAACCGGAATAACCCCATTTCTATTATAAATTAACATGGTGAAATGTAAAAGCAGTTTATCTTGTGAATAGCCAAAAATGAATCTTTAGGATTGAGGTGTACCTCAGGGGTCAATACTAGGGTAGTTATGAAATATTGTACATTATTGAAACTTTTTTTGATAAGCTATCATACCATTTATAAGTCCTGTTCTAAACCAAATACACATAAATTAAGTTAAAAATCAGTATAAAAATCCCTTATTGTACAAAGTACAAAAATATATTTTCTCATGACAAAAAAACCCCATTGTTTTAAATATATCCTCATTAGACTGGTACTTGTTGATTGTTAGTAGATAAAGTAATTATTTTGAAGTTATGGACTTATTAAAGGTAGTGTGTCAAATCGGCTATAATTAACTGTATTTTATAAAGACTAACAATTTATACACAATATTGACTATTAGGTCCGAGATTGCTGTCTGATTAAAATCATGAAGTAACAATGACTAATATATTTAATAGACTGCATGAATCTTTATTTTATCAAATATTTATTTTAAAAACGCACAAGTACTTTGACAATAAAATAAATCAAATTTCTCCTTGAAATATAGGAAGGAACTTGGCGTTATTTATTTCTATTTCACAGAATTTTGGCATCACTACTTCTAAATATATTTTTAGTTGTATGTAATCGAGTTTCTATAAGTTAATTTCTGTAAGTGCCTAAACACTACACATATTTTAAAAATATTTCATATGAATCAAGAAAAAACAGAACATGGTCCAAAAGTGTAAGTCAAGGCTCCTGACTATTAAACCACTGGCTGAAAAAAACCATTGTCACAGTGACTGCGAACCCCATACCTATGTTCTCATCATGTTGTACAAGGATGTCAACAGTCATTTTCCAGCGCTCTGATTGGTCTTTCACCATTATATCAGGCTGGTTAGCTATAACATTCCTATGAGTTTTCTTTATTTTTCTTATTATAATGTAGTACTTGGAGATATAGTTTGTTTCATTTATTTTAGTGTTTGTTTTATAAGGTTTGTCAAAAAGCAGTGGAACATAGCTTCTTAGACATAAAACAGAATGACTGTAATGTATCTTGGAGAGCCTGTTATTGGCTGATCGACTGCTCAGTAGACATTATTTTTAATAAAGTTTTCATGAAGAAGATTCGGTATAATCCTATTAACCTCATGCAAAGCTATAGTGGTTCCCTATTAATATAAATATAATTTTCAGACAGATTGGTACAGCTGTTCTTTAGTTATGAATAGTATGACTAGCACAATTTCCCTTATTTTAATTGGATATTTACAAACTCTTGTAAAAAATGAGCTGGATTATACATATAATAACAAATGCAACATAAAATTTGAAGATCATTGCCATATTTAAATTATTTTAGAAATAAATTACATACACCTAGTTTGAACTAGTTTCAATTAATCAACACTCCTTCTCCGAGAAGTGCTTTGAGCCATACAGTGGGACAATAAAATCTACAACTTAAAATATCCTGAGAATTTACAGTCATCCATCACTATGGATTTCTAGAATGATCAACTATTATGGAAAACATAATAATGACTGTGATTACAATTCAGTTTTACTTTAAACTTTATTCTTTGTTTCATAATACATATGTATAATACTGAGGAGGATGCAGTTTTAAGTAATTAAATAAAAGATGTATTATTTTGTAATGCAAATGTTATTTTTCCACTATTACTTTGTTTCTGTTTAATACACAAAAAAAAAATCGCAAAAAATTTTAACATCTGACTGAAATGTTTAATTTAGGATATTTATTCAGATCAGGTAGAATTGCTAGTAATACTTTCAGCTGTGTTCATACACCATGTCTAACAAGCTGACTAGAAGTGAAAGTTGGTTAACATTAAATTAATCATCATCCAGCATCATTTCAGAGTCACTCATGATTATAGTAAAAGGAATTAATAACATTATAAAATAATATTTTCAAATACAATTTACTTTTTATTCAATCCAAATCTTTAGGTTCTTTGTGAGGACAGTTCTTTTAGCTGACCAGTTTCA
Source organism: Heliothis virescens (assembly GCA_002382865.2). NCBI lineage: Eukaryota > Metazoa > Arthropoda > Insecta > Lepidoptera > Noctuidae > Heliothis > Heliothis virescens. The sequence continues at coordinate 10,429,589 of NWSH02000517.1, forward strand.
GACAGAGGCAGGTACCTTTGTAATAATGTTTATGATTCCAAAAGTTACTGGAACTATATTACTTTTCATTTTTCTTAAGTTAGTAGTTATAAGTTCCAGTTCACTTGGAAAAATAAAAATATTTATATTAATTGGGGGTAAACCGCAACAATTACTCATCCTTTGTTCCTCAGAATTGGTTACACAGTATTTTCTTTAAAAAAATATACATGTACGAAAAAACGATGTTATTGACAACAAACGTTTATGTTTTATTAAAATTTGATTATTTAAACTTGTAGATTGCTATACAGCAGGCGTGAGATGAGAATTTCGTAATGAAATTGTAATTATGTTTTCACTAAGAACTTGAATATGCTGCTGCATACAGAATTTTGTCTAAGTAGATATGCCATGTAATAAAGAACTTACCAAAATCATCTAATATTAAAAAAGACTTCGCACAATATAAGGATCAATAACACAACGTACTGCAGAGAAAATAAATTATTTTCAAAGTACAACCATAAGCTCCAATAGAATAGCAAAGCACAAACAAAAGATACCTATATCTATATTATTTTCCCGTAATGACATTTGCGATTTGATGGATTGGCATTAGAGATGCCCATTTAAAATTTAGGCGATTATGTACGCAGACTCGTATCGAAAACAAATACATTTTAATATACATACAAAAGTTGTATTGACTTCTGTAGGCATCACCGGTGATTTTCAAGCCGATCAGTTTAAATTGGTTCATTTGTAAGTTTTGATGAATGAAATATCCTGCGCTGGCAGGGGCCCGCAGTCGATAAGGTTTGATTGAGTGATTTTTTAAAGCAAAAGTGGCCTTCCCATATCGCAATTTTGAGCCAATCAGGAAGGAATAATGTGGCATAGTTGGTGGTGGCCCTAAGATGCCCCTTCACACTACTTGTATTCGCCTAATCTCAGCCAACTTCGCGGGTGGTCTGGAAGACACTTTAGACCTTTGTTTTGTGCCTCGCCAGTAAGCCTCGGCCAATGAGTAAAGTAAATATAGAGAGACTCGGCTTCCCGCGCCGTAGATCTACTACCTGTACCTCGCTGAGGATAGGAAGTCCTCTCCTTCCTCTACTACCTGTACCTCGCTGGGGATAGGAAGTCCTCTCCTTCCTCTAAGTACCTCCTTATCAATTTCAGCCAAATCGGTTCAGCTCCACTCGAGCTATACTTAGTAGTGTAATTATTATAACAATACTTGTGATTTTATCTAGGAAAAAAAAAAAATATCCCGAATTTCACGATAACTTTGAAGAATGTAATTAGGAATAACTACGGATGGGTTTGGAGTTAATTTAAATAAATTAATCTGATAATAACATAATTATGCTCTTTTATTCACATACTTTGTTGTTTAAAAACATTGTTACATATTATATCTCAGTATATTAGGGTTTGCAAAAATAAGCTTTGTGCTGATATGCTATGGTAAATGGGTTTGTGAACGGTCGGAAGCACTTTCTGTGGAGTCAGCTGCCCCATTAGTTATGGGTTCTGGTGTATCTGACGTGGCTCTAGAAGTTATGACATTCTGACATTTGTTGCGCAACTCAAACACCTGTGTGATAGCATCTCGGAAGCACAGGAAATTGTAGTCAATTACACCTGAAAATCAAAATATACACAATCCTTCAATAATAGGGCAAATCCATTCAAAATATATAAACCCAGTAGAATTTAAGGATTAGTAAAAGTAAAAAAAATGCCTATACCTTGTTTCTGAAAGTTTTCTTCACGAAGAATACAGACAAGTGCAAGGAATTTGTTAACCTCACGTAAATACAAAACAGTGCCATTGTTCAGCTTTATTAAACTCGAGCTTTGACTGTTGAATGTATTTACTTCTGTTTCATCCACCATGCTAAAGAAAAAATAAATTACAGCCTTTTAACATTCATTTGAAAAGAGAGTACATATTATTATGATAAAAGCTTATGGTTTCTTGTAATCGTTACAAAATAATATGCTCTTCAATATTTGCATAAACTTACTTATGCAGTATGATTAAAACTTGTTTAAATATGCATATTTGTATGTACTTGTTTAAGCTATTAGACTACAGACTGCTTACCCATATATACAGGAAATATCAATAACAACATCAATCATATCACAGCATAACTCGTAACTTTGCATATCCACTGGGGAGCTGTCTGTTGCTATGTAGATTTTCGACACTACATCAAAAAGGAATGCTTTCTCAATGCCAGAGTTCTAGAAAAAGAGAAACAAATAATTACATAAAGACCATCTTACTATTATAAATCGGAAAGTGAGTTTGTTTGTTTGTTTGTTTGTTCCGCTTTCACGCCGTAACTACTGAACCGATTGCTTTGAAATTTTGCAGACATAAAGTTAGAAGTCCGGATTAAATAATAGGGTACTTTTTATCCCGAAAAAAATAGATATTCCCGAGGGAAAACAAAAATATTGTTTGCTTGATGGATGGATTGTAGATGGCGCTGTGTGTCGAACCGAATTCCACGCGGGCGAAGCCGCGGGCGGAAAGCTAGTATAAGAATAATTGAACCAAAAATATAAATTATTCTGCTCACAGATATGAGGATATTCAGCAGGTTCTCTAAGGTTGGTAACTGTGGAATCAGTTTTTGTACTACTTTACTGAATGCTTCAAATATGGAGTGGTCATAGATGGAGGTCAGGTGAAATGATAAGTGCACATGTTCCAGTCCGGCTTCAGCAAGATCTTCAGTTGCTCGATGGTGAATGTCTCTTTGAGATTCCATCTTGTAATCGTCATTGAGACCATCTACCTGGAAATGGACAATTTGAATTGTGATTTAATTTTTGCTTTTGTAAATTAATATTTCGTAATATGAGTCAGTTTTGTGGTTTTAACTATGAATGATTAAGTGTTATTACAACATAGAAAACATAAATACTGACCAGATTAATTCTAGAAGATGACTAGATAGATATATTGTCACTGTTTTAACAATATATAGAAACAGGAATATTATTTCAATACAAAAAGTTAGTTTGCTATGGAAATAAAAGAATGCATATTAATGTAGTTCACCCAAATATTTTAAAATTAGAGTTATTTAGAATAACAAACAGACATACATGCAGGCAAATGAGTCATGCTAATCAATTAGTTGTCCCAGATAATTGTAACATAAATACATTATGCTTGTGTTATTAGTTATTGCTAGTTATCAATTATTAGTACTTACTTTATGTATGAAAACTTCAAATTTGATGTTGCTGTTTACTCTATATGCTTTAGTGACTGTCAGTTGTAATTTATCTAGGGCATCTTGGTAGTCATCCTGGAAAAGTTCACAGTACAATATATCTCCTTCATTACCTTTAATTTATTTAGTTCATTAAATAAGAATTACATTTACCTGAGCATCAATAACGAATACCAAGGCACCACAGCCGCCAAATATTGTGTCAGAATCAAAGGTTGCATCAAAGAAATCAATCTGACCAGGAAAATCCCAGATTTGAAACTGTACAAAACTACTGTTATTTATGTCATCTTTAACTATTTTATTTGTTGACTCCAAGAACAATGTTTCATTTGGCGACATTTTGTGAAAGACCACTTTCTGAATAGATGACTTTCCAGATCTGAAATCAAAAAATAAACTTTTTACAATCAACTAAGTCTAGTCTATAATGTAGATGAATTTCTTATGACAAGTAAAGACAGGCACATTGACATGCCTACACATTAATAGACCAGTTGTTCAGTCATTAGTCAAACCTTTGTAGCAAGCAAACATCAAATACAAATTTAAATCTCATGTTCTGTCAAATTAAATTTTAACTAATTCTTGGACTTCAGCTCACACGCATTAATTAATTAAGTATTCATATATTGTGCAAGAACTCATAGTAAAATACCTTCTCAGACCCATTAGAAGAATTCGAGGCTTGTGATCTTCTTGTAATGAAGTATTGTCACCATCTCCGTTTTGTTCAAAAGGTCCATAGCTGAAATCCTTGGGGAACGACCCAACATAACAACTGGGATCGTCTTGATAACTCTGAATCATAAAGTTGATAAAAGCTATTTTGTATCATTGTTATTTCAATGGCGATATTGTTGAAATGTAAATTGTACTTACCATCTTAGTATTTATATTACAGATTTATATACACTTTATAAATAATTATATTCTAATATTAATTTTATTATACTTTTAACATTTTATAAAACACTGCGTATTTATAATGAACAAAACATGAATAGTGTCCAATACTCTACACAACGACACAGAATCAGATTGACAAGACAATTGACGTATGACTCTTTCAAATAAAATATGACAATTAACATCATGACAGCTTTGACATAAAACTGGCAACTTGCGAAACAAGGACACACTACTGCTCTCGATCTATCTCACATCTGCAGACTCTACAAACTCAATGAAGTGGCCTTTTAGATAAAGGCGCGGGCCCACCGCGGTACACGGAGAAGCTACGCACGTGTATAATTCGCTTTGGAAGAAAATGTATGTGGTTGTGTCCACTGCAACCCATGGAGATGCGTACCTAGACGCATGAATTTACGTCATTGATACATGCGTGGCTTACTCGAATAGGCGGTTACATAGCTCAACGCTGTCGACGTGGGTCTACGTTTCCACTGGAGTACACGAATATGACCGTCGACTATTTACAGCTCACTTATCGCAGCGTAACCTCTCCGTGCGCCGTACCACGCTATACATAGTCGGGTGTCATATTCGTGTATTCCAGTGGAAACGTAGACCCACGTTGTCAAACAAATTAATACACGCAGCTAAAATGCGCCGCGTGCCCGTGCACAGCATGCACCGCGGTGGGCCCGCGCCTTAAGCGTCATGTCGGCAACATGCGCCATGTGGGGACCAGGACGACTGTCTGCTTCGTTTGATCCATTTCCACAAAAGCTAGGCGGAGAAAAGAGATGTGGAAATAACGAAACCGGACTGGTTCCGTTAACCTTTTGATACAAGGCACTAATCTCACTCTTTCAAACATTAGAAATTGGTGTAGGACATGAGCTGATGTGAGTAGGTAAACGCTAGCAGCCACTNGAATAATTGAACCAAAAATATAAATTATTCTGCTCACAGATATGAGGATATTCAGCAGGTTCTCTAAGGTTGGTAACTGTGGAATCAGTTTTTGTACTACTTTACTGAATGCTTCAAATATGGAGTGGTCATAGATGGAGGTCAGGTGAAATGATAAGTGCACATGTTCCAGTCCGGCTTCAGCAAGATCTTCAGTTGCTCGATGGTGAATGTCTCTTTGAGATTCCATCTTGTAATCGTCATTGAGACCATCTACCTGGAAATGGACAATTTGAATTGTGATTTAATTTTTGCTTTTGTAAATTAATATTTCGTAATATGAGTCAGTTTTGTGGTTTTAACTATGAATGATTAAGTGTTATTACAACATAGAAAACATAAATACTGACCAGATTAATTCTAGAAGATGACTAGATAGATATATTGTCACTGTTTTAACAATATATAGAAACAGGAATATTATTTCAATACAAAAAGTTAGTTTGCTATGGAAATAAAAGAATGCATATTAATGTAGTTCACCCAAATATTTTAAAATTAGAGTTATTTAGAATAACAAACAGACATACATGCAGGCAAATGAGTCATGCTAATCAATTAGTTGTCCCAGATAATTGTAACATAAATACATTATGCTTGTGTTATTAGTTATTGCTAGTTATCAATTATTAGTACTTACTTTATGTATGAAAACTTCAAATTTGATGTTGCTGTTTACTCTATATGCTTTAGTGACTGTCAGTTGTAATTTATCTAGGGCATCTTGGTAGTCATCCTGGAAAAGTTCACAGTACAATATATCTCCTTCATTACCTTTAATTTATTTAGTTCATTAAATAAGAATTACATTTACCTGAGCATCAATAACGAATACCAAGGCACCACAGCCGCCAAATATTGTGTCAGAATCAAAGGTTGCATCAAAGAAATCAATCTGACCAGGAAAATCCCAGATTTGAAACTGTACAAAACTACTGTTATTTATGTCATCTTTAACTATTTTATTTGTTGACTCCAAGAACAATGTTTCATTTGGCGACATTTTGTGAAAGACCACTTTCTGAATAGATGACTTTCCAGATCTGAAATCAAAAAATAAACTTTTTACAATCAACTAAGTCTAGTCTATAATGTAGATGAATTTCTTATGACAAGTAAAGACAGGCACATTGACATGCCTACACATTAATAGACCAGTTGTTCAGTCATTAGTCAAACCTTTGTAGCAAGCAAACATCAAATACAAATTTAAATCTCATGTTCTGTCAAATTAAATTTTAACTAATTCTTGGACTTCAGCTCACACGCATTAATTAATTAAGTATTCATATATTGTGCAAGAACTCATAGTAAAATACCTTCTCAGACCCATTAGAAGAATTCGAGGCTTGTGATCTTCTTGTAATGAAGTATTGTCACCATCTCCGTTTTGTTCAAAAGGTCCATAGCTGAAATCCTTGGGGAACGACCCAACATAACAACTGGGATCGTCTTGATAACTCTGAATCATAAAGTTGATAAAAGCTATTTTGTATCATTGTTATTTCAATGGCGATATTGTTGAAATGTAAATTGTACTTACCATCTTAGTATTTATATTACAGATTTATATACACTTTATAAATAATTATATTCTAATATTAATTTTATTATACTTTTAACATTTTATAAAACACTGCGTATTTATAATGAACAAAACATGAATAGTGTCCAATACTCTACACAACGACACAGAATCAGATTGACAAGACAATTGACGTATGACTCTTTCAAATAAAATATGACAATTAACATCATGACAGCTTTGACATAAAACTGGCAACTTGCGAAACAAGGACACACTACTGCTCTCGATCTATCTCACATCTGCAGACTCTACAAACTCAATGAAGTGGCCTTTTAGATAAAGGCGCGGGCCCACCGCGGTACACGGAGAAGCTACGCACGTGTATAATTCGCTTTGGAAGAAAATGTATGTGGTTGTGTCCACTGCAACCCATGGAGATGCGTACCTAGACGCATGAATTTACGTCATTGATACATGCGTGGCTTACTCGAATAGGCGGTTACATAGCTCAACGCTGTCGACGTGGGTCTACGTTTCCACTGGAGTACACGAATATGACCGTCGACTATTTACAGCTCACTTATCGCAGCGTAACCTCTCCGTGCGCCGTACCACGCTATACATAGTCGGGTGTCATATTCGTGTATTCCAGTGGAAACGTAGACCCACGTTGTCAAACAAATGAATACACGCAGCTAAAATGCGCCGCGTGCCCGTGCACAGCATGCACCGCCGTGGGCCCGCGCCTTAAGCGTCATGTCGGCAACATGCGCCATGTGGGGACCAGGACGACTGTCTGCTTCGTTTGATCCATTTCCACAAAAGCTAGGCGGAGAAAAGAGATGTGGAAATAACGAAACCGGACTGGTTCCGTTAACCTTTTGATACAAGGCACTAATCTCACTCTTTCAAACATTAGAAATTGGTGTAGGACATGAGCTGATGTGAGTAGGTAAACGCTAGCAGCCACTTGATGTAGAGTTTAAACTTAATTACTTTAGTTTCATAAAACAAGGATGCCATAATCTAAATTATTTATTTTAAACCTATAATCGAAATATATATTGTAATTATACTAATAATTATATTAAGACTAATTTATTTATGTCAATATTAAAATAATATAACAATACGTTAAAAAGAAAATGGCTAACAAGTCCGAGTACATTATTCAAAGAAGGCGGGTATTATAATATAAATTGTTTGATGGTTTCCTGCAATAACAATATCCAGCACTAGTCGTAGATCTAGTGGGCGCAGTCCTCAAAGGAGGCCGCAGAGGCGGGGAGGCGGCAGCAGTGAGGTGGTCTGCACTGGCGCAGGGCTCGGGCGGCCGTAGCCGGCGCTCGCGCTCGGTGCGCTGCCGCTCGTAGCGCTGCGCGTACGCCACACTGCGCTGTAGACCCGCGAGGCTGTCTGTGCGAGCGGGGAATCGCTCTAAACTGTTCGACACTTCTCCTACCTCAGCAGTGTCCGTATCCACAATTTCTTGATGGTCTAATATCATGCCGATGTTTAGCTTCAAATTAGTCGTACCGTCTCTAAAGATTAAATAGATTGTAGCTTGATCTAGCACTTTCAGAGAGAAATGCTCATTGATTTTCAGAGCCTTCATTTTTATTTGGAAAGGTTTGAACTTTTGCGACAGCTTTTTGCTCTTCTCTTTGATGAAGTTATCAAACTCTATAGCCAACATTTCTTCATTATCCGGTCGAACTTTTGAGTCAGCGGCCGGGCCAAGTTTAAGTATTTCAGGATCTTTATGGGCCATTTGCGTATCAATCATGACTTGTTGTAGCACTGGCGGATCGTTCAGAGTATGCCATTTCCAATGTGAAACAGGTCCAATACCGCGATCGAGTACTACTCCTTCGGTTTGATTGTATTTTAGGCTGCGAAACAAAAATATCAAGATATTAGGTCTAAAAACTAACGAGGTATTTACTACGTATTTAGATATATTTGCTTGTTTGCTTTTACCGTATTTTTCCCGCGTGATCGAAAACTATCCCATTTCCTAAATAGTCAAAAGTGGCAAGTATCGTAATAGGATGAGTGCGGCCGCGCTCGTCGGGTTCACCACTGCTGTATATAACGAACCGCTGTTGAGCATTTGTCTCTGAAATTCACAACGATGAAGAAATGTCAACACGATGCATAGAAAAAGCACGCATAGAAAAGTACATACATCGACTAAAACATGTAAAAAGAGAGTACTTACCTTCTGCATCGTAATAGTCTAATGCCAGCCGTCCACTTCTGTAATACCAGCGACCGCGACCGTTATCATCGAACTCTGCTAGTCTTTCACCAGTGTCGTAAGTCATCAGTCGTTTATTTTTGTTATGTTCGAACCAGTCAAACTCAGGATGTGCTGGACGCATTCGGTAAACGTTCATCTATTAAAAAAACGTTAACTTTTACTTAAAAGCTTTTCTTTATCCTACTCCCTACTTATATTATAAACGGGAATGTTTGCGTGGATGGATGTTACTCTTTCACGCAAAAACTTATTGACGGATTTTGAAACTTGGCGGTAATAAAGCTTAGGTATACATCATAATAATAGGCCACTTTTTATCTGGGTAGGAGAAATAGTACTTGGGAAGCGGGTGAAATTGCTGGCGGAAGCAAGTTTTATAATAATTACAAATATAAATATGCCCGCAGGGCATCTGAGGTGGATGACGTAGGGTACTAGAGTGCTCCATGGGAAGATACTGTCCCTCACCTCAGGCCAGCCGGAGTGAACCATGACGGGAGACAGGTCTCCCACCTCTAGCTTGCCTTAACCGGCCGTCCTATGTGGAGGCGCTAGGACAGGGTTAGTAGCCCTGCTTGGAGGGTGGGTGCTTCGTGATAAGGACCGAGTGGGCCTGACATGCTATGCAAGCGTGTGATCTGAGTTTAAAATCCAGCGAGGCATCTTCACCCTTCAGCTCCTCATGCCGCTGTTACCTTTTTGTTGCGAATTTCGCGACTAGTTCCCGGGGGGGCAGTAAGTGAGCTGGTAAGTCTCCACCTCCCATTTTTACATGTAGGTATTATGAATTACATGCTTGAGTTCCCGTAGTTTATTCCATTGTTAGTATCCAATAATGGCGTCAAAGGCCGATTGTCGGCCACAGCGGCTACTCTCATATAAGGAGATCAGCCAGCTGCGCAGGACATATTATAGTGCACAAGCATTTGTGCAGAACAGGTGCACTCCTATAGGGAGTGCTCACTCTCATAGCCCGATGGGACAGAAAATCCGACACGACCGGAGAGAGGTCAGGCGCGTCACGGCGCGTGGTCTGGTTAGAGACACACAAAATAATAAAAATAATGTACCTTTTCAATAAAATAAGGAGTAAACAAACCCACCTTTCGCACTACTTTTTCAGTAGGTAGCATAGTCCAACCCTTGTCTATAAAGGTGCGATCGGACAAAGCGTATCGTATTATACCTTTAGCAGGCTCCGCTTCAATCTGCAAACATAAAAATTATTTTGGTTCAGCCACTATGTTCGGGAGCAATACTCTATTGCTTATTGGGTAATATCTAAATGGTCTCATGAATGATGGTGATGGTGATGATGATGATGATGATGATAATGATGACTTCATGATGATAAAAAAGTAATGTTTAGAAAATGATCAAATAAAAATCAAATAAGAATAATGCCACTAAAATAGGCTAAAAATGAACGATGTAGGTACGTCTCGATGTTCTTTACTTACTGGTTCCTGTTTTTTATTTTTAGACATTTCGGTTACAAAATAATGATTTAGAAAACCTCTTTGTGAAGGATATAAATAATAAATGGCTATATTAAAATAAATTATTCGCAAATATACTATCAATATCTAAGTTTATATGTAGAATAATGTCTAGAATAATGTCAAATAGTATTGTCATGTTTAGAAAACATTTAAAGATTATAAGTGGCCAGTACCTGATAAGTACCAATAAAAAAAAACAATACTCTACCAATTCGTTTTTGCTATTTTTTGGCGGCGGTGGTGGTAGCATTTTCAGGGTTCAGAAGATGAACGACCATAGATATAGAATAGCAAATAGATCGGCAATCGAATTATTATTAGTCAAGCCAAAAATGAAATATATAAGTACAATCAGCCAATTTGATTTGTGACCCACCTTGCCTATAAATCGATTGTAACTGCCAAAGCAGCCTGCCTCAATGCCTTCTGCACTTGTAACCTTTTAAATATTCAACAAATACCGGAACATTTGTCACCCTATGACATACCTATGCAATTTTAAACTTTGTCACCATAGCAGTTAATAATATTTTTAGAACAAATGGCTTTTATTTTGAAAACTGTGTTCCAAGCCCTTTCAGTTATAAAAAGTCACAAATCCAAAAAGGATCGAAATAATGGAAACGTATATTTGTGTGTATAAGTGCAATTTCAGACTAGGGATTTTTTGTGCAAAAGCCACATAGACGCGCGCTACATTTCAGCCTTTTTTCATGAGTGAGCAAATATATGCTGCTTTCATTTTGATCACAGAACATTAAAAACATTTTTCAAAATATCGTGGGATTTCATGTTCAAATTGTTACGGGGCCGCTACAGGCCTCTAGAGTGTCAATTTTTTGGACACATAGTTTACCGTCATACATTGCCGATCTATCAAATAAACGGTAGTTGGATCCTACGTAAAACGGCGTGAACAACATAAAAAGACAGGACTACAGATAGACACCTCGAGGATCACCCATAATAAAGTACGCATGTCCATTTTACACTGAGTTCCAGTGCCGCAAGATATCACTTATTTTTAGGGTTCCCTACCCAAATGGTAAAACGGGACCCTATTACAAAGACTTGGCAGTTCGTCCGCTTGTCACCAGGCTGTAACGTGTGAAAAATGATAGATAGGCTGAATTTTTATAGATAATGTATTTCAGTTGCCGTTTTAACAACAAAACCTATGACAGAATACAAATTTAAGGGGATTCTCATACAACAAACGTTATTTTTGGAAGAGTTCCGACTCTTCGTGCGAGGGTTCTACTCGCACTTGGCTGTTTTTTTTTTAATTCAGAGATATTGGGTTTTGAAGGTGGGTAAAATCATGCTTACTTCTAACTTCTCTCTCGCGGTTGTAGGTATGTCAGTTAGTACTTGAATAATAATATGATATTGTCATGTCGTGATGGTTGGTTGAATGCGAAGGAAACTCATTGTTTATCTTGAAACATTGTTATCGAGGTTTATACAATTGGTACAGTCAACTCCATAAGTAGCTATACATATCCAAAGTGCCAAAACTGCTACACAACGTACGCTCCATAAGTTGGTATACAACATAAACGCCAAAACTAGCTATACATTCTAAAAGTTCAAAAGTAGCTAAACACTCAACTGCCAAAATTAGCTGCACAATCAAAACGCCATAACTCGCTACACAACTAAAGCGCCAGAAGTCGCTACACAACCAAAACGCCTAAAGTAGATAAACAACAATAAATCGAAATGTGTTGATGCCAGGAGATTAGAGAGCATATTTTTTTTATTCCTACAGACGAGGAAAGGTATGTAAGTTCAAAGTATGAAACTATAAAAATGTATTTTAATTATACTAGAGCAATTTGAAAAAGGTGATATTTTATTTGTTGAAATATTTTAAAGATTTTACTGCCACATAAGTGGGCAAGGTCAAAAACCATTTTAACCGTCCGAATCGTTTAAATTGATCCACTCATTTCGAAGATAATTGAGATATTTTATTCTACAAACTTCTAATTACTTATGGTTGAGGAAACCGGTTTTGTTTTGTGGTGATCGTGGACAGCTTTCAGTTTCTGTAATCGATGACAAAGTTAGTTTCTAATTGCCGCAAATAGCAACTGATATAAATAATAAGCGATTTTTAACCGACTTCAACAAAAAGGAGGAGGTTCTCAATTCGGCCGGTATATTTTTTTTTTTTTTTTTTTTATGTATGTACACCGATTACTCCGAGGTTTCTGAACCGATTTACGTAATTCTTTTTTTGTTTGATACGGAATAGCTTCGAATTGGTCCCATAAAAATTTTATCCAGGTGGGCCCGTTAGTTTTCATTTTAGGAGCATTTTTCTAAAAAAATTACCTGTAAATTTTACGTGGATGACTTGATAACAGGCCGGTGAGGCCTGTTATCAAGTCATCCACGTAAAATTTTACATACTGATAAAAACGCAAGNTGGTTGAGGAAACCGGTTTTGTTTTGTGGTGATCGTGGACAGCTTTCAGTTTCTGTAATCGATGACAAAGTTAGTTTCTAATTGCCGCAAATAGCAACTGATATAAATAATAAGCGATTTTTAACCGACTTCAACAAAAAGGAGGAGGTTCTCAATTCGGCCGGTATATTTTTTTTT
>NWSH02000517.1:10442712-10457251 GCA_002382865.2 Heliothis virescens
GTGAAAAGTTTTATTTTATCCCTTTCAGTGTTTTTTTGTGAAGTCGGTTTTGTTTTTTTGTTCAAACAGATGGATACAGTTTTGGGACCGCGCGTAATAGGTTGATAAGCAAAACATGGTAATTTCTAAGCCGTAAAACGAGATCCTATCGAACCCCAGCGGGGCCCACTAGGGCCAGAGCCTGTCGGGGCTGCGGGTTGTTCGAAAGAGTTACCGCGGCCCTGGCACACAAAGGGCTCCCGAAGGAACACGGTGGGTTTTAGGCAGTAAAAGTGTGACACTCCCGCTGTCACCCACAGCGGGAGGGGTCATTATGATGATTTCCCATCGATAAAAAAGGGTATTATAGGACTAAACATAGAAAAACAGTAAGATGTAATTGGAGGACGCGAGCGGTGCGAGCTCGATTTTTCTTAGTTGAATGACTAAAAAGAAGAACAGGAAGTAACTAGAGGACGCGAGCGAAGATAGCGCGAATTTTTTGCAGTCGAGTCGCAACCTGTCTTTATTTATTGTAAAAATTAGAGTAACTTTGAAAAGTTCAGTGTGATCTTCATTTTCTGGTGATGATTCGGGATTGCCCCCTGAGCTTGGGGAGCCGGAGCTCTATCCCGGTTGGCCCCTTCGTAGTTACGCCACTGAGTCCGCTATTGGCTGCTGGGCGGCGCAGCAGGTATTATTTTTATTGAAGGACCACATTTCATGATTTAGACTTAGTTATGTACTTAGCTATTACATTTAGGAAGAGCTCGTGTCTAAGTCAACGCCGCGCATATAGATTGATCATAAGAATAAGCAAAGCTCGGACGTAACCCTAAATATTGCATACTTCTTTAAGCACTTACTTACCCCTTTAGTGTCCTTACTTGCCAGAAGAGCTGCTAGAATGGGTTTAGCCTTATTCTCCGATTCATCCACTTTAGGAGAAACTATCCTTAGGTCTCCAGGTGGTTGTTCTATGAATTCTTCTATGAATTTCGATTGAAATAATAAAGGAACATTAGTCTCTTCAGTTTTTTCACGGATTAGCTTATAGTTGAATATGTATTCGCCAATTATAATGTCTGTTATTTCTGTGTTCTTGCGATTAATTTTATTAGCATAGCTTTCATGGTCAATTTCTAAGTCAGAATCAAAACAAAGTATACACAAATTTGAGTCGTGTCCGCATTTGAAGTGGTGTTTATGAGCTTTTAAAAGCTTAGGGTCAAAATCACGAGGGTCTAGTTTTGCTCGCCCTGGAGTGAATCCTTCTGACAACTGTGATTCAGGTGACTTTGGTTCCGCCTTTGATTGTAAACTTTTTTGTTTACGTTCAGCTTCTTCTTGAGCTCTTTTTTCTGCTAAATCTCTTAATTTCTGTGCCTCAGCCTCTTCCATTTTTTTCCGCTTTAAAGCTTCTTCTTTATCTTTTTTAAGTTGAGCTTGTAGTTTTCTAAACTCAGCCTCTTCTGCTGATTCTTTTACTTTTTTTTTAGACTCTTCTTTAGGTTCTGGGGCAACTTTAGAAGTTTCTTCTTTCTTAGGACCTTTGTCTTTAGACTCTTTTTCCATAGTGTCTTTACCTGGCACCAGGTCAGTTGTTTTTTGAACTTTTGGGGACTTATCTGACTTTTTGAGCGTCTCTTTATCTTTCATAGACTTTTGTTGCAGTTCACCTTCTTTCTTTAATTGTTTCTTCTGATCTTCTTTTTCTTTTCGTAACTGCTGCACTAGTTTCAATCTTTCTTTCTCTTCTTTGTCTCGCTGTAGTTTCTCAGCATGCTCTTCTTTTTCCTTGTTTTTTAGAGCAATTGCCATATCTTTTTCCATTTGTTTATCCCAACCTTTCGTTTCTGATTTTGATTTCTTTTCTTTCTCACTTTTATCTTTGTGTTCTTCTTCTTTTCGGTCTCGTTTGCTTTCAACACTTTTACCTCCTTCAGCTCTTGCTTTTAAATCTTTTTTTAACTGCTCGGGAGCAGCATCACCTTTGATAACCTCTTGTCCAGGTTTCCTTTTCAACTTAATTTCAATATCTTTATCTCCTGAATCTCTTTTTGCCTTTGGCTTTTCTTTTTTTTTACTTTTGATTGCCAAAAGCATTTCATCGTCTGTATCTGTTACTTTTTTGCCTTTTTCTGACACTTCGAAGTCCTTTTCTTTGGGTTCAGACCTCATCTGATGGTCTTTTTTAAGTACCGGTGTCGAGATTTCTTTTTGTTCGGGTTTTAATTTAGACTCTTTTTTGGTCTCTTTTTCCTTCCTGGATACTTCTTCAGGTCTATCTTTTAGTCCAGATTTAGTCTTCAACACTTTTTCAGCTATTTCGGATACTTCATCATATTTATCTTTTCTGACAGTTTTAGAACCACCTTCTTTTTTTGCTTTGTCTTTCGTGTCGTCATATGTATCGCTTTTAGCACTTTTTGATTTCAAGTCTCTCTTAGATTTTTCTAATTGTCTATCAGTTTTAGAACTTAGCTCTTTTCTTGCTTTTTCTGTTACGTCATCAAATTTATCTGTTCTACCACTTTTCGATTTCACGTCTCTATCGGTTTTAGGACTGCCTTCTTTTTTTGCTTTGTCTTTCGTGTCGTCATATGTATCGCTTTTAGCACTTTTTGATTTCAAGTCTCTCTTAGATTTTTCTAATTGTCTATCAGTTTTAGAACTTAGCTCTTTTCTTGCTTTTTCTGTTACGTCATCAAATTTATCTGTTCTACCACTTTTCGATTTCACGTCTCTATCGGTTTTAGGACTGCCTTCTTTTTTTGCTTTGTCTTTCGTATCATCATATGTATAGCTTTTTGCACTTTTTGATTTCAAGTCTCTCTTAGATTTTTCTAATTGTTTATCAGTTTTAGAACTATCTTCTTTTTTTGCTTTGTCTATCGTATCCACGTATGTATCGCTTCTATCACTTTTTGATTTCAAGTCTTTCTTAGATTTTTCTAATTGTCTATCAGTTTTAGAACTTAGCTCTTTTCTTGCTTTGTCTGTAACATCATCAAATGTATCTATTCTTTCACTTTTTGATTTCAAGTCTTTATTAGATTTTTCTAATTGTCTATCAGTTTTAGAACTTAGCTCTTTTCTTGCTTTGTCTGTAACATCATCAAATGTATCTATTCTTTCACTTTTTGATTTCAAGTCTTTATTAGATTTTTCTAATTCTCTATCAGTTTTACCTTTATGCTTAGTTTCCTCTATAACTGCCTCAATTTCATCTTCCGGTTTTTGTTTCAACATCTTTCCTGTTTCCATTCTGTCCCTCGGATGTGTTCTTTGTTTCGAATCCTTAGTAACTGAACCTGAATCTATTGATAGTTTACTTTTAAATTCAGATTCTAACGTCATGTCTCTGCGATCCCTATCTGTTTTGTATTTATCTTCTTTGGAGAGGGACCGTTTTATTTTACCTTGCTTCTCTACCTCTGTTAATGGTTTTCTTTCCCACTCTTCAAGGGATTTGCTCCTTTCACCTGTTATTCTCATATCTACTGTATATTCTTTCTCATCCCTAACAGACTGTCGTTGTCTTTCTTCATCCTGCAGCTTTTTCTCTTTTACTGCTAGCATTTTAGTTTCTTTTTCATGTTTTTGTTCCTTTTCAAGCCGTATCTTTTCCTGTGTGTCTCTAATAAGCTCTGATGAATGAACTTTGAATTGCTTTTTGAGTTTTTTCACTTTTTTTGGAAAAAAGAAGCTGAATTGGGTTTTCAATAAGTTTTCTGCGCTATCTTTGGATCCTATAGCTTTTTCCCTAGTAAGTTTTGCTAAACCCTGTTCCGATTTAAATTCTTTGTCATGTAATTGGTACTCGTCTCGCTTAATTTTCTGGAATATTAGTTCCGAGTCAAAAATATCTTTCTTTAACTCGCCGTGGTCGTATTTATCACGTCGATATTGCTCAGAGCGAGTATCTCTTGAACTCTTTTCTGACGTTCTTGATGGTAAGTGTTTGGCTTTATAGGGTTCTTTAACATACAATTTCGGATCAACGACATATTCCGAACGTTTTAGTTTCGGTTCTTTTTGAGAGGTTCTTGATCTGTATCTTATTAGTTTGTACGACTCAGAATCTTCTGAATCACTTGTACTTTCCGAACTAAAATCTTCTTTTATTTTAGGCAATTTTATAAAGATTTCTGATATCCCATCATGATCTTTTAATTCGGTTTTAGGGTGCTGCCACGGAGCAATTTTAAGAATTTCGTATATTTCAGGCCTTTTTGATGTGGCTCCAAAATTCTTTCCCACCATTTGTCTCAAACTGAGATCATGTTTTTTTTTAATGGCTTCCTTAGCATCCATTGAATATTTATCATAATGATCTGACTTATCTTCTTGTTTGCGTTCTTTTAAAGAAGTTCTTTTGGGAGGGGGCTTTTGTTCAGGTACATGTGTCCCAACAAAAGTTGTACCTGTTTCCACCGATAAAGATCTTAAATCTAAAGTAGTTTTCGGTGGTTCAATAGGTTGGGTAAACGCTACAGACTTTTCAGGAACATTATATTCTTTAACGTCGGTTGTCTTATCTACAAGTATATTTGTATATGATTTGTGTGATTCAGGGCAAAACATTTGTTGAACTTCTGGTTCACGTCTACCTTTGGGTGGTTTTAGCAATAGTTGGTTTATTTGTGCGTCAGAAAAAGTGCGAGTTTCAAGTTTTTTCGGTCTGTCGAGATTCATCGTATCTTTGAGTAAATGCCCCATTCTTGAAAGCCATGATTTAACATCTCTTTTTGTGTCTTCTTTTTGTTTATCTCTTACTGATATGAATTTCTCTACAATTTCTTTGCAGGTAAAGCATGGTTTTTTGATATATTGAGCTCTCTTACGACAATGATCACATACCCCTATAGTATTTCTCCTACCTATCGACGGTACTTTTTGCAATAGTTCTTGAGCATGCTCAAATGTTTTTCTACATCTCAGGCAGCTGATGTCGTTTTTTTCTGAAATTGTACATAAGTATAATAATATTAATGAATAAGTGCACATTAAATTTGGTTTTAAGCTCTTTAGTCTTGATTTGATTGAGAGATTTGGTTTAATTTGGAAAAACAAGTCAAGACTGTAACACTGATTAGATGACTTAATGATTATTGCAGTCTTACCAAGTTCTGAAGTTAAACCGGCAGTTGTGATTTTCACGCCTCTCGTATTATGTAAGATAAATACATCTTTTACATCGCTTTCTGTGTCGGCGCCTTGCCTTACCTGTGAATCGTAAAAGCAATACATACTTATGTGAAGTCAGTAGCTGTTATGTAGGGTATCCGATAGCAATCATGGAACTCAGTCCTTTTACAGAATTGTGTGTAATCCAGACTGGACTTCAGTATAAATGAAATTGATGGTAGGTAAAGTGTAATTTATTATAGGTTACTGGGTAGTTATTACCTATACCTTGTACTTACCTAGTTTAGTTGTGTGTTTACTTACATTCGCTCTCCGTGTGCTATGACAATAGACCACCAGGCCAGTATCCTTAAGTTCAACTAGTTTGTGGAACTGTTGGCAGTTCTTGTAGCATGGACATAGCTGCTGTTCCCTGCACATAGGTAATATGTATTATTGTGTGTTAGAAAAAAAACGTATCACAGTAGGTATAACAACTTAGCAATCTCATTGCACTTACGTTCCAAGTACTCCCATCATACACCTACAACATGTAAAATAAAATCCCTAATAAAAAATGTTACACATACAAAAACGGTATCATTTGTCAAGTTGACAATGTATTGTATGAATCATAACGATACTTAGGGACAGGGACTCAGATTAATGAAATACGATGCACAGATGTTCTCAGCTTTATTCTCTGTGTCCTCTAAGAAGTTATATACAAATAGGTAGGTAATGATATCAACAGCAACAAAGTCTGAGCGACGTCGGAGGTCCAGCACGCCATGCGAAAGGCGTACCTACACCATACGCTGACGGTAAGTACGACCACAAGGGCGCTCCATCACTAAATTCAAAGGAATTGTTATAATTTCCAATATCCATCCCAACTAAACCATGATGATGATGATGTTACCCCTGTTCAGGCCATAGAGCTCGCAAGAGGGTTTTCTAGTTATTTAGATTTTGTGCACATAACATCCAGCAGGTATTTAAGTAAATCCGTAAAAACCTTTTTAACGATGATCCTAATAACGTCTTTTCATGTGTGGATGCACCCCATGATGCAGCTTTTAGAGATAAAGATAGGGTAGGATAGAGATAGGTCCAAGGCCGTTTGTCGGCCACGGCGGCTGTTCTCATATAAGGAGATGAGGTGCACTCTCATAGCCCAATGGGACGGAAAATCCGACACGACTAGAGACAGATCAGGCGCAGGACCGACATTAAGGTGCTCCGATGCATGGGTGCATCGTGCATCAATAACCAACATCCAGGTCTCGGGCACGACCCGGGAATCGAACCCGAGACATCGTGCACGGCAGTCGGCTTTGCGACAACTGGACCGACGAGGCAGTTTCGATACAGCTGTCGTAAACATCGTTAAGGTTCCCAAACTAAATTCCGTCCCTCCCCCACCCCCGCCACCCACTACTCTGAATTGGTTTTTGCGCAGCCGCTCGCTCGCGCAATGTTGCCGTCACGTACGGCAAAAAGTTAGGTGAGCTATATCAATGTCAACAGGGTATAATGCATTCATGTATATCAATGGAACTATGTGTGTCACTTATAAAATTACACATTATTTTGTATTATTTTATTCAGTCCAAAACTTAATACTTTACAACAAAATAATAGAATTGCTGACTAATCCTTCTTCTTTTTAAATAAATTTAACAGCTTTTGTGTTAGTGACACAGGAGTTCCCAAGGGCTTGAGAACTAGCTCTTTTGTGCAGATGTTGTGTAGGGGGCCAAATGCCAGTGCTACCACAGTACAGGCCAGGCAGATAACATTATAGGGCATACTGAAGTCCGGAGTAGGCAATGATACCATAGCACCATTTGTTCTGAACACAATAGGGTACCCTGAAAATAAAGATTATTTGAGTATTCTTATCAAACCTATTCATATGATAATACACAAAAACTATAACTACCTTGAAAAAATATAACTGATAACAAGTTAATTTATCTTGTATAGGTACATTTTAGAACTAAACATTTAATTTAATGAAACTTTGAATTACTTACATAACTTTGATGCATTAACAAATGAATCAAATGTGGAACCAGTAATGGGCAAGCTTGTGTAGTTTCTGCCTGTAGGCAGGTTTGCTGAAATTAGTGCTGAACCAACATAGAACCCATGGTTTGCATCAGGGGGATATTCTTGCCATTTCAAAAAGACAAACTCAAAGTCGATTGTTATAGTTGTTGTTGATTTAGGAGGCAGTTTGATGAGCAGCTCCAAATGATATGGTTTTTGCCTGCTTCGGCCAGGTGAATAAAATTGAGACATAACTAAATCACTCTCAGCTTCACCATTGATTCTTAGTGAACTTAGTTGTATTGGCAACCACCAGGGTGCATTTTCCAAGATAACAACATTTATAGAAGTCCAACAGTTGTTTGTAATCTCTGTCACTATACCTCCATACTCTTTACCATAGCCAAGAATGTAGCGAGTAAAGTGTAAAGGTGGAGGTACAGTAAGGAGTAAATCTAACTTAGATTTATATTTAGCTCCAATATTTATCATTTGACCATCCGGCTTTATACTGTAGACTGCTAATTTAGTTTCACTACCACCTCTTTGAGACAATATAACATTTTCTGGTGGTGGAGTCAATGTGAATGACTGTGTACCATTTAAAGTGACATCGACATATATCTTGCTGTCTGAAGAAAGTGGGCAAGCTCCAGGCAATCCTTGTCCAAACAATTTTCTGAATGACCAGTCATTGCTGTTTATTATATCATAGTCATAAACAAGAGCAACCGTCTGTTTGAATTCCAGTTGAGTCTCCAAACATTCGCTTGATTTACATATTTTTCTTACATGAACTCCAATTGAATGATAGTTTGTGTTATGGATCATCCTGGAATTGAGTAGTGCAGAGAAACCACGACTAGATTCACAAGGTAAAAGTTTCTTCCATGGTGTTAAGTTCTCTGTGCACACAATCTCCCTGGGTAATGAAGCATATCGAAGTTGTGAGGTAACATTTTGACTAGATTTGACTGCTCCCATGGGCCAAAGGGCCATTTTAGGTGTTACAGTATTAAAGTTGTCAATGAAATTCAGTGAAGCACAAAAGAGTCCTGAAAGTGTAGCACTTAATTTTTTCCAATGTGTATCTACATCTGTAACATCAGGTGAGAACCAGGCATACAGCTCTGCCCCAGGCGCCGCATCCAATACTGGGTATCCCCATTGGTTATGTCTCCATTGACCCTCAGTCAGAGTTAAATGCAACTCCTCGACTTGAAAACGAGATATAACTTCTGCCAAAGATCGAGGTGCCAAGTGGGAATGAACTAAAAAAAAGAAAAGAAATACTGAGTAAATCAAGTTCTCGTAAACTTAGTTCTAAAATCATCTGTAAATAAATAATTAATCCTTACATGAAGAAGTCTCCCCATCTACCAATGTGACGAATTGAAAGTAGCTATACAGATGAGTCGGCGGCAGAGGTTTTATATACAATTCCTCTTTAAAGTCATCACCACGGACAAATAGGAAATAAGCAAAGAAAATAGTATAATATACTAATTTACGAAGGGATTCCATTATTAATACAGAGTTTAAGGATAGATTTTCATTATCAACAGCAGTGTATCATTCGGTTATTCGGCAATGTTGATATAAATTTGACAATTGATTTGACACTGACACCATGACAATAGAAGCTCAATAGAAGACATAGTTGACAGAGACTATAGAGCAAGGTGTGTTCTGATAGGTTCTGATTCTTCTGATTCTGATATATAATATTATTGGCTTTCTAACTCAAAGGTTTGATTCATAAGGCCATCCCTAGACGGTCAATTAAATTGCGCCATAAAATGCTACGACTATAATTTGCACAACGTTATTGTCTCTTTGGCCCACTCGCGTTAGGAAAAGAAAAATATTTGAGTGGGATGTATATTATACGATCAAACACTCAGATTTATGACCCATCTTGTCCAAAAATCACTTATAAGTTTTTAAATATTAACACATCATTGGGTCATGGGTGACCCAAAGATATGTGGTAAACAATTTTACGCTGGACATGAGTCGTGGAGCATGTACAGACAGCACATCAAGTTACCATAATCTGTCAAATTTCTGCAATAGATTTTCAACCTGATCACAATAGCGGTAGGTTAATGTTTGATTGGTAAAATTTGACAGAATCGGGTACCTGCTGTTTTCTGTACCGACTTTGTACTCCATACCCATCCTACAAAACTACAAAATTCATGGTCGGATGTGAGGTTTGGGTTGGCAGCATGGCAGCGAAGTCTATGGTACAATTGTAGAAAAAGGTAGTACTAATGTCATTGTCATTTCGTGTAATGTCATTCATTATTGACAATTGCATTTCATGTTATTCAAAAAAAATACTTGCGTTGTGATTACGGACGTGCTAACGGGGCAAAAGAAAATGTGATGCATTTAGAGGAAATTGAATCTTGACAAGATATTTTTTTGGGAAGAAACCAAATCATTATAATCTTTTATATTTCGCAGTAAATTATGTGTGCTTGAAGTGTTTCCTTATTCAAAAGCAACGCGGCAAAAAATATCATTTTTTTTTACAAATAAAGTAATACGAATTAAGTTCACTAAAATGGACAACGAATTTATACACATATCTACTAGCTTGCGATTACAACTCGGCTATGGTATAGGCCATGTATTGAACGATGTTTGTGCAAGTTTATGGTTTACATATTTTCTTGTATTTTTTCATTTAGTACTTGAATTTAGTGCTTCTCAATCAGGTAACTTGATGTTAATTGGTCAAGTAATGGATGCTCTGTCAACGCCTTTTGTTGGCTATCATTCAGATCACACAGACAATAGTTTGAGTTTAAAGTATGGTAAGCGGAAATTATGGCATTTATTTGGTAAGTATGTTTTATTTTAATTACTTATTCCATTGTATATTAAAACTTTTAAAGTGCCAATTCAGTCTACTAGAAACAGTCAACAATGTTAAATTTCTTGTTTTAGGTACTGTCTGTGTTCTTGCCTCATTTCCATTCATATTTACGGAATGTATTGGTTGTTCATCGACACATAAGTGGGCGCAAATGTACTATTATGCTGCATTTATTGTTATATTCCAAATTGGATGGGCCGCCGTTCAAATATCCCACTTAAGTTTAATACCAGAGCTGTCTGAAGACGACCACACCAGGACACATCTGACTGCAATCAGGTTATATTTTTGATGGCTCAAGTTCACCTTTTTTGTTAAAACTAAAAAGTCTCTGAAAATTGAATATAAAATTCATAAATAACTGACATCGCAATATGCATAATCAATACAAAACTACACTATGTTTTATGTACAAGAGAGATAAATAAAATACATAAGACACCATGCCCAGAATATGGTAGGAATCTAATCAACCATTTGTGTGTGAAGGGGTAACAAAACATGCTCACATGCCTTCGCCTTTAGAATATTAATGTGATTAATATGTTTTATAGGAAAACTAATTTTGATAATATTGTTACAGATATGGTTTCACTGTGTTCTCTAATCTATTTGTGTATATTATCACATGGATTATATTACATTTGACTGGGGAATGTGATAAACATGTAAGTTTGTTAGATTTTTTTTTAATCACTAATTTGTTAAACTCTGTTTATGAGTGTGATATTTGATTTATTTTTTTTCCAGCAAGTGGGGCCATCTGATGCATGGAAGTTTAGGCATGTTGTCTATATAGTTTTAGGACTAGGAACATTAACATCAATAATATTTCACTTATCTGTTAATGAAAAAAATAACTACCAACGTCAAGAGCAACTTCTAGCTGAAGGTGAAAGCGGGGCACACTATGAGTTCTTACAAAAACCAGTCATGTATCAAGTAAGTTGATGAAAATGGCATTCTGTTTGTCTAGATTCAAATTATTCACTTCAAATTATATAATATGAATTTAGTACTTAGTTATCAGCTACTGGCACACTTTAACACTTATCAATTCTCATTACTTCAAATATTCAATTCAAATAACTAATAAAGTTGTTTTTAGGTTGCAGGAGTGTACATGTGTACACGGCTGGTAGTGAACATTTCTCAGGTGCTCATCCCACTGTACCTGCACCGCACCCTAGGGCTGGCTGCACGTGCCCTCGCCGTGGTCCCCCTCGCCCTGTACCTCGGCAGTCTGGCTGCTGCTGGAGTACAGAGGTTGGCACCAAGATCCTTCACTCGAAAACTTAATTATTTGACTGGTGCTGCATGCGCAATAGCTGGTTTTGTGTGGATTTATCTTGGATCTGATGATGATTACAAAGTATATTTCATTTATGTGGTTGCTGTGTTAATAGGTTAGTACCCTCTCGCTTACCTTCATTGTCCTATATTACCCTTAAATAAAACCACTTTATTATCCTAAAATGTTCTGTCATGTCTTTGTCTCCTGTTTAATTAATTAACAAACCTATCGAATGAACCGTGTTCACTCACCACTGTGACAATGTAATAACATAAGTTTCTTTGTTAGTACAAAAGTAGTTACATAATCAAATTCTGTGAATATGTTTTTACCCAGAATTTTCGTTTATAAATCGTATTTCTATCATCAGGTTTTGGTGGTGCGGTGATGCTGGTCACGAGCCTAGCTCTGACGGCTGACCTAGTCGGAGCTAGGACTGAAGCTTCCGCCTTTGTCTACGGCCTCATGAGTTTTACTGATAAGCTCGCGTGCGGTATTGCAATTGCTATTATACAGGCATAGTAAGTTCACTAATGATTCATAGTGACACAGAATGATACTGTTTACATTTAATTGAACTCGAATATTATTTAAACAATTTGTAGTAGGTATTGTCGATTTTATCGAACCACATAATTTTATTAGTCACTTTCTTATGTGAGCAACTAACTGTTTCAATGTAAAACTGTTGCCATTTTGCAACCATTAGGTACTTTGTATATTAAAGGATTCTTGTCCATATATGACACAAACTGTGCTTATAATTAATATTCCTAAGTAGCTGCTCTAAATTGCGATGCCCTATCAGGGCGATGTACTCTTCTAGACCTCATTGTGCAATACGCAATAAAATAAAATCGCTGTAGGTAAAATCTAATAATTCCATGTCACGTTTTCAGCGCAGATGGCGCATCTGCGGCGTACTACGGGAATGTGCTTGTGTGGGTGTGTGGTGTTGCAGCGATCATAGGACTCGTACTAACTCTGCTCTTGCCAAGATTTAGATTTGATCCATCATCGACTGGTGAGTATTTCAAACTGGTTATGTATTTTGTAATTAAGGTGAATGCGACGACTAGAAGCGGGAAATTCAAATATAAAATGGTTTTTCATGTTTTACCTAAGTTAACATTCAATATGAGGCGTGATCTTATGATTGGCGGTTATAATATCCCTCAAAGTAATTTCTGATGTCCTTGTTTAACTCCGAAACTTCTTACAAATTAAATGTAACTGTAAAAAACGTTTTATAGCGAAATATCATAGTTTCGACAGTTTATAGTTCATAAGAAGAAGTTTCGGAGTTAAACAAGGACATCAGAAATTACTTTGTGGGATATTATAACCGCCAATCATAAGATCACGCCTCATATTGAATGTTAACTTAGGTAAAACATAAAAAAACCATTTTATNCAGTTTATAGTTCATAAGAAGAAGTTTCGGAGTTAAACAAGGACATCAGAAATTACTTTGTGGGATATTATAACCGCCAATCATAAGATCACGCCTCATATTGAATGTTAACTTAGGTAAAACATGAAAAAACCATTCTATATTTGAATTTCCCGCATCTAGTGGTCGAATGCACCTTAAAGTTCTTGCTTTGGAGAAATGTATGTAGAAGTGGTAGAAGGAAAAATTTGTTTGCATTGCACCTATTTTCGTAACTAATGAAGATTTTTTTATCTTTCAGTGGAATCTTCAATAAACAACTCAGACGTGATCTCAGAAGAACAACAACTGCCTGCAGCAATAGAAAGTATATGAAGTGAATTTTAGTACAATATATTACATACATATTTTAAGTATAGCATTGACTGGGTAGTTACCATAAGTATAAAATTGTTTAAAGATCTATAGACAAAGGATATTAGTAGGTAACTTATACCTATATACATATATTTGTATTTTTCTCTATCAATACAAGTTACATAAAGGTAAGAAACAACAAAGACATTTTATTTGGTAATTTTTTATGAACCGTAAATAGAGGTATTCTTAAAGTAATATTTTCCTATAATAAGTATAACAATTCCAAAGAATTGATACTAAGGTATAAATTCTTTCAATTCAGAATTGATACTATAGATATCAATTCTTTAAACTTCAGATTCAGCATAGAAAAATGGATCTCGTACGACAACCTAAGGCGCGGTTTCCACCAAAGCTGAGACGAGAGGATACGATAGATGTGCTGCGAAGCTGGCAGGTTATTAAAACCACAAAATTCTTTACATAAAAAAAAATGAGACATGTCCTTTCCTCTCCGCTGATCCATTTCCACCAAAGCTAAGCGGAGAAGACATATGGAAATAACAAAATCGGATTGGTTTATTCAAACATATCTCCTGTCCGCTTTGTTGGAAACGGGGCCTAATACCTAGTTGTAATAGTTATGTGGAGAGATGTCTTGGAGCACAAAATGACTATATTGATATTACGTTAATAGTGTTATTAGGTACAGACGACAGCACATTAAGTTACTTACCACAATCTGTCAAATTTCGGCAAACGATTTTCAACCTTATCACAATGGAGGTAGTAACCTGAGAGCTAGTGAACCCTCCGACTAACGGTCGGCCTGTAAGGCTAGAAATTTGTGAAGTGATGAGTCATAGTACACCAAGGCCAACAGCAAAGACCTGGCAGGCCTCAGCCCTGCACATCATCATGCATTTTATTTTTCAAAATGTAAAATTATTACGAAAAAAAAACTTCCTTCTGTAAGCTTCAAAATTTAATAGAATATAGTTTATTTATTGGTAATCATGGAAAAAAATGCACGATGGAGTAAGCAGAAGTATCTGCCAGCGGACTCGAAAGGTGCATAGAAATAGCTAGACATGACAATAATTTGTATACTAGTACGCCATCTATTAGAATAATAAGAAAAAAGAAAATAAGAAAAAAAAACTTACTTCTGTAAGCTTCAAGATTACATAAATAATAGTTATATTCATTGCGTAATCATGGATATTAAAAATTGCCAGCGGATTTGAGTAAGCAGAAGTATCTGCCAGGCGACTCGAAAGGTGCATAGAAATAGCTAGACATGAAATAATTGTTATTAGTAGCGCCATCTATTAGAAATAATGTGAACTGTTACTATGATTTTCATACAAATTTATGAATAAAAAACCGGCCAAGTGCGAGTTCGACAAGTTAAGTTGCACATTATTTCTAATAGATGGCG
>NWSH02000517.1:10457483-10502282 GCA_002382865.2 Heliothis virescens
AACAATTATTTCATGTCTAGCTATTTCTATGCACCTTTCGAGTCGCCTGGCAGATACTTCTGCTTACTCAAATCGCCTGGCAATTTTTTTCCATGATTACCAATAAATAAACTATATTCTATTAAATTTTGAAGCTTACAGAAGGAATTTTTTTTTTCGTAATAATTTTACATTTTGAAAAATAAAATGCATGATGATGTGCAGGGCTGAGGCCTGCCAGGTCTTTGCTGTGGGCCTTGGTGTACTATGACTCATCACTTCACAAATTTCTAGCCTTACAGGCCGACCGTTAGTCGGAGGGTTCACTACCTCTTGGGCTATAGGTTAATTTTTGACTGGTAAAATTTGACAGATTCGTTTGCGTCGACCTGCTGTCGTCTGTACCTACTTTACATTCCGGCAACTGTTGTGAATATTTAGTTACTACGTAAAGATCTAGGTAGGTATTCTACTGTTATTTTTTCTGTTGAGAGTAAGTATACTTAACTGTTATAAAAATGCAGGTGCTAGTTGTAAATAATATTTAATTGCAAGTTAATTACCAATTGATATTATGTTTTCTAAGAAACATTATAATATTTCTTTTACCTTGCTCAGAAGTGTTTATTTATTAGTTCATAGTTATATTAGAGCTTCAGTTTCCTATTTAAATTAACTACAAAATAACTATGGAGAAAGTACTTACCTATCTTACTTACCTTGATTGTAATACATAGATAATGAAATAAACTGCTGTATTCTTCTTAGGCAAATTGTACCTTTTATAAATTAAATAAATTATTTTTTGATCTACATATCCATAGGAATTGTTTAATTCACTAAACCTTGCAGCCACCTAACCATACATTCAGTAAACAAAATTGTTGTTCTTTATAGCGATGGAATGTCCTAAAAAAGTGGATGTATAATAGTCTATTAAACATCCACTTTCTATTATTAATAGATATTCATACATCCTACCCATGAACATAGGTATAAAATAGATATAAAAAACAGGTAAAGCGATACGTAATTAAGACAATAAATATCTGTCATTCACGCCAAAACCACACAAAATTACTGAACCTATTTAAATAGTACAGTCGACAGCAAGTCAGTGTACAAAGAATCTGTCAAATTAAGGTTGAAAATCGATCGCAGAAATTGACAGATTTGTGTACCTACACTTGTACACAGATCGTCTAATACTATACTATAGTTAGAACCTAAGGAAAGGACCTAAGCTACTTTTCATCAAGTGTGGGAAGTTATTTCTTTCGACATGTGAAAAAAAGCCAGTATTGAATAAAATGACAGTTCCGACATACATATGTACAGATGACAGCCGGTATACGAATCTGTAAAATTTTGCCAATCGAACATCAACCTACCACTATTTTGATAAGGTTGAAAATCTATCGCAGAAATTGGTCAAATTGTGGTAACTTGATGTGCTGTTGTCTGTACAACAAAATCGCGCTCAGCTCAGACCGTGTTTATCGACGCGAGACAACCTACCTACAGACTGTAGCTAGTAAGGTAAGTACCTACAGTGCTGTCTGCCTCTATTGATTTTATTTTAGTGAAAGTCATCTGAAGGTGTTCTGGTACAAGTACCTATTTATACCTACTTATCTGTTTGATTTGTCTGTCTGTTATCAAAATATCACTCTGTTATATTTTGATTTTCATCTATGAAAATACAGCATGAAGCCATAGAATTTTTTGTGAACAGTAACATTGGTTGCTAAGGCTTAATTTAATGAATTTCGTTAGTTCAGTAATCTGTTTATTAGCTAATTAGGTGCCCTGCTTCAGCACATTTTGTGAAGGTTGTCTAAATTAAAAAGATATTGACTTTTTTATGAAGTTTATTTCAAAATAAATACTTTATAATATGGTATCACAAAAGCTTGCATTGCACCTTTTAGTATCAAAAATCAGAATACTTTTAAGCTTGAATAAGAAGCATGGCCCATTATAAATTCCAGCCTGCAAAATGCTGTAGAGTGCTCAACTCTATACATCAGTACATTAGTCAGAAGCTGCCAATGCAATAACTGTGAAGCGCACTTCATTAGGGTCACGAGCCATAAACTCCTTGCACACCTTAGCAGCATCTTCTAGCAGGGAATCAGGTGTAGTAGGGCCATGATTAACAGGGAAAGCTTTGCGGCCATCTAACTCATACAGAGCGCCATCCTTATGAACAAATGTGATAAAATGATGGTTGACTGGCTCCTCAGCACTAGGAGTATTGGTTTGTCCCTCTTGGGCCAATTCCTTGTGGGCCTTGATGATACCTTCAGATTTTTCTAATAATTTTCCTCGAGCGGAAGCATCCATATCTTTGGCTTCATCTAAGAATTTCTTCATGTGTCCTTCAGCCAGTTCAATTTTATCAGTGTTATTGGCAACACTATGCACAAGTGCAACAGTGCCGCAGGCATTGCTTATAAACTGTTTCATATAGAAAATATTACTAGAAACTTCTTGCCCCTTGGATAGAATATCGCTCTCTTCCTTTTGTTTATGTTCCTCGTAAGCATCGGAAACCGGGAAGAGCAACATGACAGAGAGCACGGGACGGGGTACCCAAGACAGCATTTCAGGCTCTAAGCCCATGACGTCTACGATACCCCATTGACTAGACACTCCCAATTTCTGCAAAAACTTATTCATAACCTCAGGGTTCGATTCTAATGGGATTAAAGTTTCAGTCGCCATTTCGGTTTTATTTCTGAAAATAAAATTCGAACATGTGAGGTTACCGGTACCTACTAGGTTCACAGGGTGATACGCAATCTCTGTAAGAAATATATATTAAATGATACTTACCAGTTACCGAATTTCACAATTAATATTAAAACAAAGGGAGACTGAGCTGCCTGTATTCGAGAAATTCAAATTATGATGAGTAAGTAACCCCGATCAATACAATCTGTCTGCCCGATTATCAACATAGGGTTGTCCTTCTTGGGGTCATCATGCTGACTAGAAGAAAATCGCCTAATTTGTCATTTAATCTTTCAAATCAGGATATAATTAGTATTATTTATATTTACAGTGTTTCATACCCGTGTTGGTTTATTAAAAAAAAAATAGAACTTATATTACACTCTTCAGTATTTTTCATAGGATGATGGGGTGAAGGGGTAAATTTTCTTCCCAGTGCTAGGATTTTCTTCTCAGAATGATGAGATTCTGCCCGATTCTACATGTTTGTTTCTTCCTGGGGTTCCTTCTGAGTTCAATCAAAAAATTCCGGGATTCATAATATTTTGTGGACATTGACAGTAATTTTGAATAGCACATCACTATCATTGTCAAAGCCGATAAAAAAAAGTTTTACCACACATACAACGGGAACAATTTTGTTATTCAAAATGTTTATTTTATTCGTTTTATGTATTAGAATTAGATAATTAAGTGTTTATAAAAAATGTACTTGTACATTTCTTAAAAGAAGTTTAAAATTTTGTGTGATTCCGTCGGATAACTTGTTGAAATGGCAGTTTGTGGTCTAAGAACGTTATTGTTGATCGTCTGTATTTTGGAATTGGTATGTCTTGTCGTTTTTTATTGAAATATATTCCTTTTTTCTGTGTTTTAAATCAGTTTATACAATTACCAGTTTCATTTATCACATTGGACTGTTTGTTTAAAGTTAGGTCAGGTACTTACTCCTTAGACCTTACTGATGACCTCCACTGGGTACATGTAGACTCTTAAGATATGAAATCATATTTAAATGACTCATCCCCAAGGGTCAGATTGCTATATTCATTGTTTCTATATTTCAGATCATCACAGTACAGCGGCAAGTCTTTGATTTTCTTGGATATATGTGGCTGCCAATAATTGCAAACTTCACAAACATAATATTGATAATATTTGGATCATTTGGAGCTGTTCAATATATTACAAAGTACCTTTTAGCGGTAAGTCAACAGTTACACAGTTTTCATCATGGTATATTGCTAACAAGTGATAAAGAATTGACCTACTTAATTCTTTCGCTTTCACCATGTGTAGGTGGGTTCCATAAACAACATTATATAAGCATTTAGGAATTTACTATCACATTCTTTATAACCAGTCTTCTAAATAGGGGGAGGTTTATAGTCCTTATAGCTTCATTGAATTTGGCTAGTCTGGGAATGGGTTAAGGCTATAGGTCCGCAGATCCCGTCGTTCATACAGAAATGCTGGATATTTATCGTCAAATGCTTCGTTGCCGCGCGAGTCGAGAGCGTCCCGACCGACGTCTGCGCACTCGTCCTACTCCAATACTGTTTGATTTTAAAAATCATAATGGAACTTTACATATCCAAAGATATATTTAAAGTAAATTTTAATAATGTCTTTGTTGTTGTAACAAAATTAATTTGTTATGTAAATAAACTTGTGACTACCAACAATGGGTCACATGGTTATATCAGTTTCACAATTCAGAATGTATGCGGATTACTATTCTTGATTTCATCATAAACAGGATTGAATTATTTAAATTGTTAGTTTTATTTTCAAACTTTCTCTTTGGATTCTAATTTGTTTATTATGAAAACTTTCTTATTGTTTACAGTATGCAATATGGAGTTTTATGTGGCTAGTATGGAACATATTCTTGATATGCTACTACCTGAATTTGGGGTCTTTGAACAGGGTAAGATTGATTTTGTTTTTTTTGCATATGTAACTTTTTCCCTATACATACCGCTAATTTGAATGACCTTATGTAACAAGTTGAAGTAATATTGTTTCATTTTTCAGGATAGTGGCTTGTTATCCTTGGGCACAGGCAGTGTGAGCTGGTGGGAAGGTAATGGTTGGGGGTGTCAGCCAGTTTGGGATGAAGTGGATGGCCCTGGCTCATGGAGACCCACAAGAGTTGAGGGTTGTTTCATGCAGTGGGATCACGTGGAACTGGGACAGTCAGCTGTTGCTGCCATTTTTGCAGCCACTGCATTACCACTTGCTGTTGTTTTGGCTTACAGATCTTTCAAAAAGCAGAAGCCAGCAGCAGGTAAACTGATTCAAATATTTCTTAAATGCTGGTTTTAGTGCTATATGCCAACATGCTCATTCACATATTTATTTGCAGATAAAGGGACAATGTCACGTCGGCCAGTGTATACAATTGAATTAAGTCCAACAGAAACAAACATCAGTGAAACTTCAATGAAACCAATGACACCTCGTCGAGTCAAACGACGATCAGGTTCTCGGGGAAATAACTCGTCAGTCCGCAGATCCCGTCGTTCATACAGGAATGCTGGATATTTATCGTCAAATGCTTCGTTGCCGCGCGAGTCGAGAGCGTCTCGACCGACGTCTGCGCACTCGTCCTACTCCAATTTTCACGCGGCGCGTCCAGTCTCCTATCACACAGCAGAACGGGAAAACTTTCCTTGTGTAGAAGATGCCTATGATCCACCGCCCCCTGTCGAATCTGTTCCTATAGTCACTAATAATAGGTATAACACCATAGGTCGTAGCAGTATGAAATCCGGATATGATGTAGTCGGCCCTTACAACGAACCAAACCCACCGAGGAAATACGAGCCCAACATTCCATCCTATGATAATATTGAAAGAAGTTATGAGACCGCAACCACATACGATAACAGAGTAGATAATATGACACCTTGCGAGTCTCCTTCATACGTGTACGGCGGAGCTTACGGCGAGGCGGCGTGGCAGACGCCGCCCCCGCCCGCGCCGCCCTACAGCGCGCGCGCCACGCCGCAGGCGCCCGGCCCGCCCGCCTATCAGCCCACCAATGACCATTATAACATGAATATAGCAGCTTAATAATGTTCTAAACGCTTGACCCTGCAGAGTACTTAAGTGCCTTACTTCAGTGATGTTATTTGGTAAAAGCAATTTGAAATATTGAGGGCCTTACTGTAGTCACTAAGTTTTGATTTATATTTAGATAATCATATCGAAATATTGCCATCAAGTGGTGTGTTTAATGAATGAGTGTTTTAAAATGTGAATGTGATTTTATACGAATTTTTCAATCGGGTTAAGGTTTGAGCGAGGATATTTTTAAGTCATTGTTATTATTATGTCAAGAGATTAGCTTTACTGAACTGTTAGTGTTAAGTTTCTGCCAGAAATAATGAGTTTTACAACGATAGCAAAGCATTTAAACTGTATTGAAGATTAGTTTTAAATATTCCATTGTTGATTTGACTGTCCAGTGAACTCATATTAATTGGGGCATAAAATAAGTTTATACGAAACAAAATCCCACCCTAAAACATTTCATTGACTCACATTCCAGACGAAAGCTGAAAATCATAATATAGTGTTACTGTGCAGTAAGTACATTCCTGTCGAGTTTAGTAAATGTAAGTATATCGAAATAAAATAGTATAAAAATTCCCTTTGTTAGGAAATGAGAAAATTAACTATTGTTATTTCATACTAATATGGGAATTTCAGTGTTATAGTTCCGTCCAATTGAGTAGAGGTTCTCGAATTACTAGAATCTCATAATAATTGTTTAAGCAAATGTCGAATTTGTCTAGATAAGATATGAAATCAGACTGTATTTATTAGCATAGTCTTGATGATGAACTAAGGACCAATTTTGTACCTAGCAATTAATTAGATTACAACGAGCTTTATTAGGTTAAGTGTATAAGTTATAGGGTTATATTTGAACCAGACTATCTGGTAATTTTTATACCAAATATACACCTACTAAGCAAATACGGATTTTTACTTTTGTCAATTTATCCCCTTAATATTGCTACTTGTACTACTACTATATTGGAAAAAAAAAAGAAAAAGTAACGTTATATCGAGCACTATAATTTTATTCATAATATTAATCTTAACAGAGAAATATCAGACTGCTAAAAAATATCACAAGGTATACAACACACTGATCACGTAAAAGTAGTTCATTAATGTCCGATAAGTCACTAATTGTAGTAGCAACACTATAAAAATACCAGCTTCCAGAATTCACTAGAAATAACATTTAATTGATAAAGAAATTGTAAGTTACATTTGATATGAATAAAAATGATGAGAATGACTAATATAAAATCGACTGATGACTTCCAGTTCACGAATTTATGATCTCTCATGATTCCAAACACGTATCGTCTATGACAGACTTTATAGGTAACCAAAGTACGGTAATATTATGCGTCAAATATTTTTTAAAAGAAATTCAAAGTTACTGTGCGAAATCACGTAAACATTAAATGCAACGCTAAATTATATCGCGTTTTTATTGATGTAAAATTGACTAGTTTCATACATTCTTACATTACAAAATATTTTTCCCACTGGGATTTATTAACTGTTTGTGTGTCCTGTTCCATTATTTTGATATGGGTATAGTAAAGGTGTGTACCCTAGTACAATACAGACGCCTTATTATGACATTTTAAAATGATCCAATTTTTTCCAAAAAACAGACTGTGTTACATTTCGTGTCACTAAATATCTCTCACACTGGATCACCTTAAAATGTCTTTTTAAAGACGCATTGTGTCCTTAGCGATATGTACGACCGCGCTTATCCCACTGTAGCCTTAACACTCCTTCACTCCCATTGTCGGGCGACGGGGAACTTGCAAACCTATGTGTTACCGTGGACGGTCGCCCTCCGTCACTCGCATGGACTGTACAAAGTTTGCAAGGCTACAGTAGTTTTTTATTCAGGGTGTTCAGATGGGTGGCAGGGAGCGACGCTCGGCGGGTGTGAGCGCGGGGTGCCACACGTCCACGATGAGCACGAGCCGCGAGCCCGTACCGTTATGCCACACCTCGTGCTCGAAGCTGTCGTCGAACATGAATGTCTTGCCCACTTGCCACTGTCTGTCAATTGTATAACAAGTTTCAGTGAGTCCTCAGAAAAAAATATTACTATTTATACATATAATAAAATGTAATCATATAGGAGGATATTACAAAAATGGAATAAAAAAAACATTTCATATTGTAATTGGATTGGATCTTTAGAGGATTGTTCTAAATTTAACTAAGTAGTTTGTGTAAAGTGGCTACTTGGTTATCTCACCTGGTTTCTTGATCCACTCTTAAGTATGTATCTTTGGTATTACTGAGACCTAAGTGCATCCGTAAGCGGCAGTTGGTGGGCCCGACATGTGGCCGGACATGGGTGCCCGCCTCCATNGCGCGCCACGCCGCAGGCGCCCGGCCCGCCCGCCTATCAGCCCACCAATGACCATTATAACATGAATATAGCAGCTTAATAATGTTCTAAACGCTTGACCCTGCAGAGTACTTAAGTGCCTTACTTCAGTGATGTTATTTGGTAAAAGCAATTTGAAATATTGAGGGCCTTACTGTAGTCACTAAGTTTTGATTTATATTTAGATAATCATATCGAAATATTGCCATCAAGTGGTGTGTTTAATGAATGAGTGTTTTAAAATGTGAATGTGATTTTATACGAATTTTTCAATCGGGTTAAGGTTTGAGCGAGGATATTTTTAAGTCATTGTTATTATTATGTCAAGAGATTAGCTTTACTGAACTGTTAGTGTTAAGTTTCTGCCAGAAATAATGAGTTTTACAACGATAGCAAAGCATTTAAACTGTATTGAAGATTAGTTTTAAATATTCCATTGTTGATTTGACTGTCCAGTGAACTCATATTAATTGGGGCATAAAATAAGTTTATACGAAACAAAATCCCACCCTAAAACATTTCATTGACTCACATTCCAGACGAAAGCTGAAAATCATAATATAGTGTTACTGTGCAGTAAGTACATTCCTGTCGAGTTTAGTAAATGTAAGTATATCGAAATAAAATAGTATAAAAATTCCCTTTGTTAGGAAATGAGAAAATTAACTATTGTTATTTCATACTAATATGGGAATTTCAGTGTTATAGTTCCGTCCAATTGAGTAGAGGTTCTCGAATTACTAGAATCTCATAATAATTGTTTAAGCAAATGTCGAATTTGTCTAGATAAGATATGAAATCAGACTGTATTTATTAGCATAGTCTTGATGATGAACTAAGGACCAATTTTGTACCTAGCAATTAATTAGATTACAACGAGCTTTATTAGGTTAAGTGTATAAGTTATAGGGTTATATTTGAACCAGACTATCTGGTAATTTTTATACCAAATATACACCTACTAAGCAAATACGGATTTTTACTTTTGTCAATTTATCCCCTTAATATTGCTACTTGTACTACTACTATATTGGAAAAAAAAAAGAAAAAGTAACGTTATATCGAGCACTATAATTTTATTCATAATATTAATCTTAACAGAGAAATATCAGACTGCTAAAAAATATCACAAGGTATACAACACACTGATCACGTAAAAGTAGTTCATTAATGTCCGATAAGTCACTAATTGTAGTAGCAACACTATAAAAATACCAGCTTCCAGAATTCACTAGAAATAACATTTAATTGATAAAGAAATTGTAAGTTACATTTGATATGAATAAAAATGATGAGAATGACTAATATAAAATCGACTGA
Source organism: Heliothis virescens (assembly GCA_002382865.2). Lineage (NCBI taxonomy): Eukaryota > Metazoa > Arthropoda > Insecta > Lepidoptera > Noctuidae > Heliothis > Heliothis virescens. The sequence continues at coordinate 10,466,965 of NWSH02000517.1, forward strand.
TGACTTCCAGTTCACGAATTTATGATCTCTCATGATTCCAAACACGTATCGTCTATGACAGACTTTATAGGTAACCAAAGTACGGTAATATTATGCGTCAAATATTTTTTAAAAGAAATTCAAAGTTACTGTGCGAAATCACGTAAACATTAAATGCAACGCTAAATTATATCGCGTTTTTATTGATGTAAAATTGACTAGTTTCATACATTCTTACATTACAAAATATTTTTCCCACTGGGATTTATTAACTGTTTGTGTGTCCTGTTCCATTATTTTGATATGGGTATAGTAAAGGTGTGTACCCTAGTACAATACAGACGCCTTATTATGACATTTTAAAATGATCCAATTTTTTCCAAAAAACAGACTGTGTTACATTTCGTGTCACTAAATATCTCTCACACTGGATCACCTTAAAATGTCTTTTTAAAGACGCATTGTGTCCTTAGCGATATGTACGACCGCGCTTATCCCACTGTAGCCTTAACACTCCTTCACTCCCATTGTCGGGCGACGGGGAACTTGCAAACCTATGTGTTACCGTGGACGGTCGCCCTCCGTCACTCGCATGGACTGTACAAAGTTTGCAAGGCTACAGTAGTTTTTTATTCAGGGTGTTCAGATGGGTGGCAGGGAGCGACGCTCGGCGGGTGTGAGCGCGGGGTGCCACACGTCCACGATGAGCACGAGCCGCGAGCCCGTACCGTTATGCCACACCTCGTGCTCGAAGCTGTCGTCGAACATGAATGTCTTGCCCACTTGCCACTGTCTGTCAATTGTATAACAAGTTTCAGTGAGTCCTCAGAAAAAAATATTACTATTTATACATATAATAAAATGTAATCATATAGGAGGATATTACAAAAATGGAATAAAAAAAACATTTCATATTGTAATTGGATTGGATCTTTAGAGGATTGTTCTAAATTTAACTAAGTAGTTTGTGTAAAGTGGCTACTTGGTTATCTCACCTGGTTTCTTGATCCACTCTTAAGTATGTATCTTTGGTATTACTGAGACCTAAGTGCATCCGTAAGCGGCAGTTGGTGGGCCCGACATGTGGCCGGACATGGGTGCCCGCCTCCATGGCACTGAACTTCACCTGACCGCGGCGACAGCCCACTGCGGCTGCTTCCGAGCGCACGATCGAACACGTCACCGGTGCCCTCTTACATCTATTGGGAATTTCTTGGCCCCGAACAAATAAGTCCAGTTGTGACCATTCGCCACGCTCTTTGAGACCTTCTTTTTCTTTCTCATACAGAGCTTTTGCAGCTTCTCCTTCCTTCAAAATTTCTTTCCAAGATTTTTCTAAGGCGCGAGCTAACTTAGCGTATGGAGTCTGCTCTATGTTCCACCATGGTTTACTTTTTAGTCGATCTACATTATAAAGCGAACGCTGCGCGGGTGATAGAAAATGGCCAAGGGCCGCTCCACGTTTGTGGACTTCATGGGCTTCTTTGAACCGTCCCAGCAAGAGAAGCGAGTCTCCAAGATGATAATAAAACCGTGGTTCAGTCGCTGGTCCGGTATCGCCTTCCAAAGCTTTTTGGAATGCTTCAACTGCTTCTTCATTGCGGTTATGTTGAGTTTTCAGAACAAAGCCATGGTGGGCCAATGCTACACGATCGTTGGGCCACTTTTTAAGCGTATCTTTAATGACCTGTTCAGCAAGATCGGCCCTAAAACACGGTGAAACATATTTTTATAATGTTGTATTATTTTTAAATACTGCAAGAACCAAACATAAGTAAGTCAACATTTTACGGAAAATTTACCTGTTGGCCATGAGGAAGGACACCGTTAGATTGTTGTGGTAGTCTGGCACATCAGGAAACCGGCGAATGAGCAACCTGTACACAGGTTCCGCACTTAAATAATTACCTGAGAAAAGAAATAGTATTATATAATTTTCTATGACTATTTAGGATTATTTCGTGTGGAATAAAACTCACCTCTAAATCGGATTCTGTCAAGCGTTCGATGCGCGACCTCGAGCAGCCTGTGGTCGGAGAGGCGTTCGTTCATTTTGAGCACGTGCAGGTAGGCGGTGATGGCGGCGGAGAGCAGGCGGTTGTCGCGGCGCGCCTCGGCCTCGGCGTCGGCCGCGCGCGCCAGCAGCCAGCGCGCCCGCGCACTGCCCGCCAGCGCGCCCGCGCCCGCCAGCGCCCGCGCCCGGCCCCACGCGCCCTCCGCACGTTAGTACACGATACACTCACACACACGCACACACATCCGCCCACCCGCCCACTCACGCAGTAACAGCAAACCGTGGAACAGTTCGACCCAACATAATAATATGAGTTTGCATTCTACTGCGTGTTTGTTTTCAGGCAGGTGAGCAACTGTTCCTATTCTAAGGGAGACGATGTCGTCGGAGGAAGGCGGGGGCAGCCCGCGCGGGGTGCGGGCGCGGGACGCAGCCCGACCCTCCTACGACGACGAGTCCAAAGGAAAATGGCACAACGAGCAAAGTTTGATGGATGCGAATTTTGGATGCAAAAATAAAAATAAGTTAGTCGAGCCACTCCTGAAAGTTGATGTAATAATGGTTTGAGAATCGTTCAATAAACAACAACTTGAGAGTCCTCGTGGGTGTCAATTTCTAACATTGCTGGTGTATCGTTTTGATAACATGGGATGCGAGCAAAGCTATTATAAGCTTTAAGGAACTCAACAACTCACTCGGTGGCATGCCAGTTAATAACAAATATAGACATGCATGCAGAAAATCAAAACACTCAACATGATAATAAAAAATAATGATACACCAGCAATTAATGAATAGCCAATTATGACTTTCCATTCTGTCATTTTCTATTACCGAGGCAAAGACACACACACATACATAATATGGTAGCTTTGCCAAGGATTTCCGTAAAGTGTGTTCTTTTGTCAAGCTTTTACGATAATAAGTCTGAATTGATTTAGATGAAATTCACTATGGCAACATAGGCTTTTTATAGGGTTGCGGAGAGCCGTTTTTTTCTTTGGAAAACAGTTCGTATTCATGTAAAGATAAACCATACCATAATATTTTCAAATACATATAAAACAACTTAAGTGCTTACTTGGCGTAGCTCTTCCTCCGCTTGGTCGAGTTGTTGGCGCCAGTACTGATCACTGGGCTCTCCCGGCCAGTCGTCCTCTATACTGTTCCCACCATCCTCTGGAAATTGCAGAAGCAAGAATTAACTTTTTTTTCGAGTGAAAAAAAGAATATTAGAAAAAAGCAAGGAACATTTCGTCATCCGAAGTAATTTATAGACGCCTGGTTTTTGGGGCGTGGGGAGTAGATGACTGTTAACCTTTTGAACGCCAGAGCAAAAACCTACGAACCTGCCCTCAACGCCAAGCCACAAAATCCGCGCAAATACCTACGATAAAAATAGGGATTCCAATACCACATCGATATTCAATTGTATTTTTACTTTCGTCTCCGATTTCTAAATATAATGTCCTTACAACATTGAAGTTTTATTCAAAATTACACTTCCTCCTACTATAGTAATAGTTGTATATTATTTACAGAGTCGCATAACTCTAATATAACAGTTTTGAGACGACAATATAATTAAATGTAATAACCGCAGGCACAACACTATTCTTTATCTGCTGTCTTCTATTTGTGACCATGGCGTGGACGGTCCGCCATTTTTATGACTATTTCGCTTCCGAAATAAGGATGTAGCAACGTAATATCTCGCTTATCGATGCGTTCTCGTACAATATTAGTTTACAAACATGTTTTTTTAAATTAGGTACAGACGACAGCAGGTCAACGTATACGAATCTGACAAATTTTACTAATCGAAACTTAACCTACCCGCATTGTAATAAGGTTGAAAATCTATTGCAGAAATTTGACAGATTGTGGTAACTTGATGTGCTGTCGTCTTTACATTTATAATCTTTATTATTCCGAATGTTCAAACAGTTTAAGTAGGTATGTAATCAACGATAATAGCATTTTAATTAAATGTAATACAGTATGTATGTACTTATTTGTGTTTATTTTTAACTTCTATAAATCAGGCATAAAAATCATTATATCTCTCGCTCATCATCATCATCAATATATAATAAATATTTCGATACTGTTCATCTCAACTGCACTGCACTATTTCTGATCGGCTGCACTTGTGACGTCACGATGATGTCGTCTATTTATGACCATGGCGTACAAGGCACTGACAATTCGGGTTGAGATAGGGATGCGTTCGTGTCAGGATTAGCGAATATCGAAATTTATTATATTATGACCCAAACAAATTTATCTTTGACTGTGTAGCTATATAAATATTTTTTTAAGACTGATTCTATAAAACTAATGTTGTTTTATCCTCGTACCAAATTATATCTAAAATAATACGTTCCAGAGGAAAGTTTTAAAACTTACATTTTTGACATTATCTAATTTGCGCTACATCACTAGCGGTCACGTATTTATGACAGTGGCGTGTGAGGACAGTCTTTTTTTAACAATTGATTTCTTACTTTTTAATGTAAAATTTCTCAATATCTATAATGCTATTTAATTCATTTATTAGAAATAAACAAGAATTAGACCTTCTATTTTAAGGTAATATAAATGAAAAGGCATTAAAGTAATGTATATATTGTTTATTTCGTGTTTCTGCATACCGCTTTTTCTGTCACGTATTGGTGTCGTTGGCGTCCAGGGACAGTTTTCGCTTGTCACGTATATGTGACTATGGCGCTCAAAAGGTTAAACTAGTCAGGGGCGGTCAATGTTAAAGATCTAGATCTATTCAGAATCTGCAATGACGTATGATACCTGTGTTACATTATGTACGTAGTTACAATTCTACGTAGGCTATATAGAATTAGACGTTCATGGCAATTAAATCTGAAATTAATACCGAACCTATAATACAAGCACAAAACAAATATAAGTATATTAATAAATAATTCATAACCACTCACGTTACAGTTAGTCATGCCAGGGAGGGTTAATAAGTTAGAGTGATGAAGCCAACTGCGAGTCTACGCGAGCAAGCGGACACAGGCATACAGTCGTGTTTACTGGGTTTTGGTCCGTATCGCTCCGGTTCCGGCAGACGGCCGTATTTAGCCTCCAGCCGGCTAAGGAGCTCTGCGTCATCAACGTCTGATATTTCTTCCTCTTCATCATCTTCTTCTTCGTATTCTTCCTCAAGCTGTTCATTATCTATTATTTCCACATCATCAGGTTCGTCCTCGTCAGGCGCTGGTTTAGTCTCCTCCACCTTTTGAGGAGCTGGACCGGATTTTGTCGGAGGCTCCTTAACTTCTTCAACAATTTCTTCTTCCTCCTCAACTTCCTCTTCTTCTTCTTCGTCGCTGTATAGTTCTTTATCTTTCGTGATTTCTTTTGCACTTACTTCCTGTGGGTTATTGGTTGTCGTTTATAAAGAACATTTTTATCAATGAATGATTTTAAATATTGTTTACAATCTTACCTTGGCGCCTATTGGTCCTTCCTCGTTTTCTTCTTCTTCCTCCCCTACCACCTCTTCTTCAATTTCTTTCTTTTGAGGGGGAGCAGATTTAATAGCAGAAGCTAGCTTTTCAACTATTTTTTCTTCCTCGTCTGGTTGGGAAATTTCTTCTTCTTCATCAATTGCTGTTGAGTCACGTAAAATAACTAATTAACTTACGGTTCGAGGAAAAATTAATAGTATATGTAATGTCTGTATTCAATATTTCCTACCAGCTGCGGCTTCTTCTGATATGAGAGTCATTCGGCGGTCAATCACAGGCGTTTCTTCCCTAATATCGTGCTCGTTACTTGCTGATGCATCTGTTACGAAAATTGCAGTTCATTTTTTTTATTTTATGAAAGGCTTTATGAATCTCTGATTTTACAGACTGAATTGACACGTACATCGTTTCAATTTAGGTAAAGGGGCTTCATGCCAAATTTTATTCATGTTATTATAATATAACCTATATTGTCAATTTATCAAAATGCGAAATAAACTTTATTGGAATAGTTCCAAATCCCTAAATATATAAGACAAATTGGAATAGAATAAAATTATTACATCTTCAATCCCATCTTGGTAAATGAGAATCGCGTTGCTAACGAACTAAAGCAAATGTTTCATTGAGTCCCATTGAGAAGAGAACAGATTACCAACTTTGTCTAATGGAGAAATGTTCGTTGATTCTCTTATCATAAATCTTTAATTTTTGCAACTGAGAATATATACGAGTATATTATCCATTATGAGAATGTGGATTGGTAAAACATCAACATGTAAGTATTTACTTTGGAATGCTCGTTTCCCCCTGTGGCCTAATGCACTCTACGTAAGTTTTCCTTGATCCACAAAACGCGGAACAGATGGAGAAGTAGCGAGGATGTGTAAAACTAATTCCTGGTTCTTGCAAACTATTCGGATTGCTTAGGAATGACAGATTGTTACAAAAACTCGGTTGAATAAAAATTCCAAAAAGCCACGGGCCATAAGCCAAACGAATTGTTTCTTATGAGAAAGTAGTGGTACGCACCGCGTGGGGCAGTGGCGCGGCGCACGACAGCGTGGGTGGCCAACAGCAACGCGCCGCCCACGCCCAGCTTCAGCCACACTGCAACACACGCGCCACTCGCGTTACCGCTGCGTTCACCTCCCACAAACACTACGGCTGTAGCCGACAGCTAAAACTATGCGCGCACTAATGACTTTACGCTTGGTTACCAGTAAAATTTTGTCTCGTTACCTAAAGGTCAGTAAGGTAATGTCGGGCCGTTTTGCAATGCAAAACTGCGCTTTTAAAGTGTCACCTAACAAGCACCGGATAGATGTGAAACGATGCTACGCTTTGGGGCTACAACCCTTTCTGACACGTGTAGTCAGCAGTTAGTTGTTTTGATGGTGATTTAGAATCCGCTACAGCCAAAAACACGACTATGTGGGTGGACCTTAGAGGGTTTCTATCTTTTACCTCACGCGCGCGTTAGTTCGCATTTACAAATGCGGTGAAACTAAAAGTCACCAGTGCGCTCCTCAAAAAGCTCCATTACGCCACGCTAAAGTCAAGTTAGTTAATCATAAGCGCTTCCTGAATATCATTAGCGTATAGACGTTATAGACTTTTTGCTGTAGAGACGTAAAGTTCGCGCATAATGTTTGTGCTGAAGTTGTGTGCCTAATGTAATATGATATAAGTTTGTAGAACTTATCTGATGTTTTGAAAAAAAAAACTGGGTCATTTTCCAATTAAAATAAAGTTATCCAAAAGTATTGAACTAGTTTATAAAAACAAAATGGACGTAGCTAAATGTAAAGATCGTCACACCGTACGAGTATATACCAGTGTTAATGGAACTAGAATTTCGTCCACATGTAGACGTTAATAAGGCGTATAATCAGTGCTCACACACATCTGTCAGCACGTCACAAAAACAATAAGCTTAATATGCCAAAAAGGTCCTTTGTCTCTTATAAATTCTTAGGAAACAAAAATAGCGCGTCCGTAATGAGAACTTTGAGAGATTCTATTTTCGTTGTGGGTTCATTGCAAAGCCCTTTCCACGTTGACGTAGACAAGAGTTGAGTCTGGAGTTACTAGAGCTTATTATTGTTATTAATCGAACATAAACAAAATTAAATGTATGAAAATTTACAAAGATAAAGATGAAATTAATTCAGCAAAAATTAGGTACACGTGAGTGTGAGTGGAAGAGTTAGGTTGTTTTACCGATATAATTTGAAATGAATTTAAAAGTATCATAATCATAACCACAACATGTACGAGGTATACTACTAAAAAAGAAGTACCAATTATGTAAAATAGGCCCAAACAGTAAATTTTGTGACAAATTTTTAAATTACCTTAAAAAATATAATTTGTTCGAATACTAGATTAAAATCTACGCAACAAATGAAGGCAAAAATCCGAAAAGAAAAAATCTAATAAATAGCTTACTAAAGCAAGTGGGTCAAAATAAAAGAAATTAATTTCCACAACATTTATTTTTACATAGTTTTATGAGATAAATATATCTGTTGTTAGATCTGTTATTCAGCTATTTATTAAAAACCAAAACCGATGTTTTATGCAGAATGGAAGTTTATTAATATGGTGTTATTGGGAATTATTTGTGTTACGAATTATTAGCAATAAAGCCCGTTATAAGCTGGGTAGGTTTTATCGCATGCAAATTAATTAAAATTGTGCAATAACTTACTGTGAGAAGCTTGTTCCTGCTCACGTCTTAGCTCTTCTTGCTGTTTCTCGTATTCTTCTTCTTCAGCCAATGTATCAGCAGGCTTGACAATAGGTGTATCTTCTTCAACCTGATAAACGGTGATCACATTACATGTAACATTCTCTTTATCATTCATTTAAATAAACTTCAGATAAAGTCAAAACCAGCTTGATTTAAAACTAAACTTTTGTATGCTAACCGTACATCATTAAATTCAAAATAAAAAAGAACCATATCTTCGTTTTCATATAAGTTTAGATTTTTAGGATGGTCTATGAGGGAATAAAATTTAAACAGATTAGTTACCTCAACTAAAGGTTTTCCCTTCGGCGCAACTATAGGTTCGACCTCAGGTAGTTCGTCGTCGATGTCGTCAGGTTCCAAAAACTCTTCGTCTTCCGCGCCACCATCATCAGCATCTACGTCGTCTTCTTGAGCTATTTCGTTTGATATTTCTGTAATGTTTATAATATTTTGCTACTATTGACAACAGAATTAGACAAAGTGTCTTGGATTATTGAGACTAAGACACAAATCGACAAACACATATTTGAAATAAGTACTAAAGCAGCAAAGTATTTCGATCTATCTATCTGTTTCATATGCAACTAGCCGTTTCCCACATTTTCACCAGTATCGAAACTAGTGCCCGGATAAAATATAGCCTTTGTCATCCTAGGGATAGTGTAGTTTCCCAAGAGTTTAAGAATTTTTCAAATCAACAATAGTTTCTAAACCTTTAAGGTCCAAACAAATAATTGATTGCATTGATTTTAGTTACATACGTTTTGCTTATTAATGTTTTAAAGGGTTTTATAATATCAATTTTTAATAAGTTACCTTCGCTTTTATCGTCATCCTCAAGCTCGGGTGCCGGCAGTTCTTCGGATAACGCATCATCGTCAGAAATCTCCTTCTCCAGTCTCTCTACTTCCACCTCTAAATCTTCTTCTTCATCCTCATGGTCTTCTTCTTCATCCTGTAATATATTATTCTAGTCATCCTTTATGTTTAATGATTCCCATTTACAATCACAAATACAATAGTCTACAAATCACTGTATCAGAAGTGTAGACTATAAGCGTAATACATTTAATGGTGCTTATGTCTGAATAATACACCTTGGTATTACAACATTGCATTGCATTTTAACGTTTCCTGTGCTTAATTAAGTGCACACATGCACATTTTTTTCCATGCCGTAAAATCATACCTAGTCATAGTTTAAATTAAACAACCAAACATCAACGCGTCAATTACCGAATTTTAAAAATCGTCGTGAAATTACATTTTACTCCTTTCGCCAACAAAATTATATTCACAGTAATAAGCCATACCAAAGTGTAGTTTTATTTCTATATGTTATTGATAGCAGTATTTTTTATTGTTAGATATAGTAAAATATTAATATCATTAAATTAACAATCGCACTGAAACCTTTGTGTCCTAAATTAAAAATTTTAAAAGAAAAGCTTGAAGATGTTAGTGCCAATCAAAACGAATCAATATTTTATTGTTGCCAAGCATCACACTTTGCACCTCATTATCACGAGATTCATTGCCATCCTGATCATTTTCGTTACTGTTTCCTTCATCAGCTCCGCCATCATTATCTTCAGTACTTTCATTTTTTTCATCATCTTGATCATCATAATTTTCGTTTTCATCTACCCTCTGTAGGTCGTCATCATCATCTTCGTCATCATTATCGTTATTTTTGTCGTCTTCCCCACTCTCATAATACTTTCCATAGCCCTGTTCTATTTTATCATCATCCTGTTGAAAGTTTTAATGAATACTAGAATTGTATGGATCTAATTATCATCATAAAAGTAAATCAGGAAAGTAACATTATAAACACCTCATTTGACTTGTCAAAACTTCTTTCTTCACTGTTGTCATCATCTTGTTGATCAAGTTGAGCATTGTCTTCATCAGCATCTTCATTATCATGATCATCATCTTCTTGTTCACCTCCATCTTTGTCATGATCACGATCGTCTTGTTCGTCATCTTCGTCATCATCATGCTCATGGCTATCTTCATCTTCATTGTCCTCACGCTCTTCATCTTCGTCATCTTGCGCAGAATCTTCGTCGTCTTGTTCAGTGTGTTCTTCACGTTCATCATCATCGTCATCATCATGTTCATCATCATTGTCGTCTTCATGTTCATCACCATCTTCGTCATCATGATCATCATCCTCATCCTCATCATCATGATCTATTTCTTCTGGACTATGATCATCAATATCATCTTCATCATCATCCTAGGTCATAATCTTAGTAAAAACATTGCTATACAAAGGAAATAATAAATGCTGTTTGGAAATAGAATATGAATATTAAATACTTACAGAAGTCTATGCAATAGGTCCTTGTATAGTAAGATTGTGGAACTCAGTAAAAATAAAGACTTATTTTCATAAAATGATAATGCAGTCAACTGATTTTTTTTTTAATATAGCATAGGAAGTATTTTATTTGGCACTACTTACATGATGCTTTAGTTCTAGTGTGTGTTCATCATGATGGTCATCCTCCGGTGCATCTTCAAGCCAACCCTCTAATATTCCCGAGTATTGAGACTCCACAGAATTTGCTTCTACTGTAAAATTAAAAACAACAAACCATTCAATGTTTGAAAGTAGTACAATATTTTTTTTTTTTTTAACTAAGAATGGTGAAAAATGGAACAGTTAAGTGTTACATTTTCAGTCTAAAATTAGATTAAGAACTACTTTTAATGATAGTTCTGGTTTAAGATTTCTTTGTCATGTGTTTTGGAATAAAAGATACAAAGTGATGCTTAAGGTTTACTCACATTCTGTAAGACCTCTGTTTTCCAATATAATCAGTCCAATTAGAGTTATGAGCACAGCAAGTAATGAGAAGAATATGATCTTAGCACACCAATGTCCACCGGTTCCATGCTCATTGGGAGAATGCATAAACACGTCGCCTTCACCAAGCGCTGCAGCCGTACCACGAGGTCCTTCGTCTACGCTTAACTCATCTGTAACGCAAATAAAGGAGCGATGAACCAATAAAACCTCATTGGTATGCATAACGCATATTATAACTTTACTGGTTATTTCTTACCTTTCTTCCTCTTCTTATCCTTACGTTTTCTTGGTTGCACGTCCCCTGACATGGTTCACAAAGACTGGCGCTCCTGAGGCGACAGAGATCCACTTTATTGTTTCATAACCCTGAGTAAACAATGAACATAAAGACTTGCATATAATATATTTATGACACGCGTTATACAAGTATCCAAATGCGCAATTTTCATGAATAAAGAAAATATATGGCGCACGATGAAATGTTAAAATAACCTACGTACAAAACTATGTAATGTACCACCGCAGCTTTCTTCAATTTATTTTAGATTTTAACCTAAAAATAACCGGCAAAGACAGCTGAGGAGGGAGACAGGGATAGACGAGAAGTTTACTTAGTTTAGAAATTATTTTACTGGACTAATGCACGAAATAATAAAAATGTATTTTTTTTACAAATAATCACCATTTGGGAAAATGAAAATTAGTTGCAGAAAAGTTTATCCACATTCGACGCATTTAAACGTAAAATTAATAAAGTTTCGTTATCGTTTATTAACAATTCTGTAAGAAAAAACGCTTAAACGTAATACTGAGTTTCAGAACGATATCACAGATTTCAATTTTGATTGACGTTTCGTTTCGCTGGTTTCCCTTCTGTCAACCGAGTGTTATGAACTGTGAAAAATATTTTCGTAGAAACAAGAAAGTGCGTAAATGTAAATAAAGATCTAAGAGAGTGCGAGTAAAGTGCATTCTATTCATAATTATATTTCTTTTATATTAACAGTCACAAGTCTGTTGGGATATCATTAGTCCTTAATCCCCAATATATATAAACTTGTGCGCTTTTATTGAAAATAAATAATAAGTAGATCATAAAACGTATGGACCAATATGACTGAAGTTATTACTTTATACGATGGTTATTCGGTAATGACTGGAAAAGATCGGATGTCAGCAAATTGTAGTTGTACCCTGGTAAAAGGAGTCAATAACATAGTAATAGACACAATGACGGCTTGGGATTCCCAGAAAATCATTTCTGGTGATTATTCTACAGCTCTTTTATTCTATAAATATGAACATGAAAAAGGTGTAATTGTCTGTTAAACTGTTATTTTTTTTACAGCATTAGACAGAAATAATGTAAAACCAGAAAATATAAACTATGTCATTTCCACTCATGGTCATTCAGATCACATTGGTAACAACAACCTATTCTTGATGGCAAAACACATAGTTGGGTTCAGTGTATCATTTCAAGATGAATACCACATGCATCCTTTTGATAAAGGTAATGAGGACTTGATATTTTACATTTTTATGATGTTAAATATTAGTAAAACATAACAAACAATATTTTTCACATTTCAGGTGAAGAACTAAGAATTGATGATAATGTCAAAGTAATCCCAACTCCTGGGCATACTCTATCTGATGTCACTGTGATTGTAACATCTAAACCAGCTGGAACTGTAGCCATTACTGGTAAGATAAATGAAGATAGCATCAAACAATATATTTTATTCATATTTTTAATTAAACATTTGTTGTATTCAGGGGATCTTTTTGAAAGATTTGAAGATATTGAAAATCCAAGCATATGGCTGGAATCAGGGAGTGAGGATCCAGTACAACAAATGAAGAACCGATCAAAAGTTGCAGATTTAGCAGACTGGATTATTCCTGGACATGGGCCCAAGTTTCAGGTCACTGAACAAGTTAGACAAACACTGAAGAAACAAATTGGTCCTGTAACTCCTTCATAAGGTCAAATCTAATTTAAGTTTTTATATTTTTTATTAAGATAATAAATATTACTTAGTCATTATTTTTGTCATTTTTTCCGCTATCATTAGAAAAGTGTTTCAAGTTTTAGATAATAAAAATGACATTATACTTATTACTGNAAATTAGATTAAGAACTACTTTTAATGATAGTTCTGGTTTAAGATTTCTTTGTCATGTGTTTTGGAATAAAAGATACAAAGTGATGCTTAAGGTTTACTCACATTCTGTAAGACCTCTGTTTTCCAATATAATCAGTCCAATTAGAGTTATGAGCACAGCAAGTAATGAGAAGAATATGATCTTAGCACACCAATGTCCACCGGTTCCATGCTCATTGGGAGAATGCATAAACACGTCGCCTTCACCAAGCGCTGCAGCCGTACCACGAGGTCCTTCGTCTACGCTTAACTCATCTGTAACGCAAATAAAGGAGCGATGAACCAATAAAACCTCATTGGTATGCATAACGCATATTATAACTTTACTGGTTATTTCTTACCTTTCTTCCTCTTCTTATCCTTACGTTTTCTTGGTTGCACGTCCCCTGACATGGTTCACAAAGACTGGCGCTCCTGAGGCGACAGAGATCCACTTTATTGTTTCATAACCCTGAGTAAACAATGAACATAAAGACTTGCATATAATATATTTATGACACGCGTTATACAAGTATCCAAATGCGCAATTTTCATGAATAAAGAAAATATATGGCGCACGATGAAATGTTAAAATAACCTACGTACAAAACTATGTAATGTACCACCGCAGCTTTCTTCAATTTATTTTAGATTTTAACCTAAAAATAACCGGCAAAGACAGCTGAGGAGGGAGACAGGGATAGACGAGAAGTTTACTTAGTTTAGAAATTATTTTACTGGACTAATGCACGAAATAATAAAAATGTATTTTTTTTACAAATAATCACCATTTGGGAAAATGAAAATTAGTTGCAGAAAAGTTTATCCACATTCGACGCATTTAAACGTAAAATTAATAAAGTTTCGTTATCGTTTATTAACAATTCTGTAAGAAAAAACGCTTAAACGTAATACTGAGTTTCAGAACGATATCACAGATTTCAATTTTGATTGACGTTTCGTTTCGCTGGTTTCCCTTCTGTCAACCGAGTGTTATGAACTGTGAAAAATATTTTCGTAGAAACAAGAAAGTGCGTAAATGTAAATAAAGATCTAAGAGAGTGCGAGTAAAGTGCATTCTATTCATAATTATATTTCTTTTATATTAACAGTCACAAGTCTGTTGGGATATCATTAGTCCTTAATCCCCAATATATATAAACTTGTGCGCTTTTATTGAAAATAAATAATAAGTAGATCATAAAACGTATGGACCAATATGACTGAAGTTATTACTTTATACGATGGTTATTCGGTAATGACTGGAAAAGATCGGATGTCAGCAAATTGTAGTTGTACCCTGGTAAAAGGAGTCAATAACATAGTAATAGACACAATGACGGCTTGGGATTCCCAGAAAATCATTTCTGGTGATTATTCTACAGCTCTTTTATTCTATAAATATGAACATGAAAAAGGTGTAATTGTCTGTTAAACTGTTATTTTTTTTACAGCATTAGACAGAAATAATGTAAAACCAGAAAATATAAACTATGTCATTTCCACTCATGGTCATTCAGATCACATTGGTAACAACAACCTATTCTTGATGGCAAAACACATAGTTGGGTTCAGTGTATCATTTCAAGATGAATACCACATGCATCCTTTTGATAAAGGTAATGAGGACTTGATATTTTACATTTTTATGATGTTAAATATTAGTAAAACATAACAAACAATATTTTTCACATTTCAGGTGAAGAACTAAGAATTGATGATAATGTCAAAGTAATCCCAACTCCTGGGCATACTCTATCTGATGTCACTGTGATTGTAACATCTAAACCAGCTGGAACTGTAGCCATTACTGGTAAGATAAATGAAGATAGCATCAAACAATATATTTTATTCATATTTTTAATTAAACATTTGTTGTATTCAGGGGATCTTTTTGAAAGATTTGAAGATATTGAAAATCCAAGCATATGGCTGGAATCAGGGAGTGAGGATCCAGTACAACAAATGAAGAACCGATCAAAAGTTGCAGATTTAGCAGACTGGATTATTCCTGGACATGGGCCCAAGTTTCAGGTCACTGAACAAGTTAGACAAACACTGAAGAAACAAATTGGTCCTGTAACTCCTTCATAAGGTCAAATCTAATTTAAGTTTTTATATTTTTTATTAAGATAATAAATATTACTTAGTCATTATTTTTGTCATTTTTTCCGCTATCATTAGAAAAGTGTTTCAAGTTTTAGATAATAAAAATGACATTATACTTATTACTGCATAGTTTGGGTAGGTTCAATAAAAGACATATTTAAGGTCAGATTTTAATACACATAAAGAAATTCAATTTGCTAAGTTTTAAAAACGAAGCAGATTTACATTACACAAAACTTGATGAGGACACTTGTAATATTTAGTATAAAATTTTGAAAAATACGAAATTCTTTGACACCTGACTATCTGAGATCAAATCAAAGTTATTAGTTAAATACTTTGTAATATTATGATATGAGATAAAACAAAGCATTTAGGAACATGGAGAGAAAAAGAATATTATCTACAGTGATGTGATTAAAAACGATCCAAAAGTTTTACTGCAACTTGTACCTCTCACTAGTCTATGAAAATGTTCTAAATAGTAAGGAAATAATTTTATGGTTTTAGAAACCTCTTAATGTCAAATAATTTCATTATTAATACAAATTCACGGACAAATACATAAAACAATAATTAAAAATAAATTCAAATATGAGATAATTACCCTTCCCCAGTAACATGAAATATAGTTCCCATTTGATGGTCAACAAAAATATTCGTCGAATTCTATGAAATAAGCAAGACATTATTTTTATTACGAAGTAAGTAGGTACATAATAGTAGACTAGATTTATCAATATAAAAGTGTTTCATAGGTGAGACGACATGTAAGATCACGTGAAGCCAGTTTCGCGCAGTCACGAATAGACAATGAAACATTGGTGAAGAAAAATACACTAACCTCCTCCTTTTTTGAAGTGAGTCAAATAAAGCTATTGATACTTTTAAGGGACAGAGTGCTTTCAAGATCACGCGATTTTATTCAGCTTACAGACGACTCGAAACTAAACAATAAAATCGAATGGAAAATATTTTCCTTTTCTATTTAGAATGAAATAAAGATGCTACGATTATAGGAAATAAATTGCATTATCTAAACCGGGAGTGCTTTGTATACGACTCCCGGGCCTACAACTTTATAATTATTTGCATTGCAGCCATGGATTCGTGTCTTTATAATCAGATCTTACATTCACATCTTCATAATCATCACATTTAAATACAAAGTCATTGTAAACTTCAATAGTGAATTCGTGAAAACATTACGATTTAAGCACACATTGGCCATAACAACATTAATTTACAAACATTTTAACTGTTTAATTATGATTATAAAAGGCATTTTATCGAATAGTTTACGTATTGAATACTCACGCATATAAAGTTTAATAAACAGTTAAAATCTTGTATTTTGCGAAGAAATTTAATGATTAATATTTATACAACATTTGTGGCACCCATTTTCAATTTTGTTTTATCAAAGTACTTAATACAAATACTTAGATGTTGCTACCAGTGATACCTTCTACAGAAATCCTTGTGTCCACCAGTCCAGGCCATAATTGCTGCGTGCAATAATTAAAAAGGAATTTCCTATTAATCATATTTTTCTATATATGCTATTAGAGCAAATTTCATATCACAGCCGTGGATCACTAATGCTACAAAGCTCAAACATGCCCATATCCATTCCGAACGTTAATCGATAGCTGCAACCAAAAGGAAATATGAAATATTAATAAAATATGTATACATAATAAAATATATAGAATAAATAGAAATAGAACGATAAATCAACAAAAACGTTTAAAAATACACCAATAACAGAACGATTTTTATTTCGATGAGAGACTTATAAAAAATATTTATCATTTTGGCTTTAACAATGGCTAATGATATTTACCGATTGCAACACCACATCTCGAATTTATACATAAAAACTTAATATGCCAATAAAATATTGGAAGCTATAATGTAAAGCCTAACAAACTTACAGCTGAAATTATTGCGAGTTTAAAAACGAAAGTTTACAATATGAGGTTTACCTGAGGGTCAATACTCGTAGGAACGGGTTGCTGCTCATCGATGCAAAGGTCTGAATCGGAGTCGGTCCTACGCAGCGAGCTGTCCTGTGGACACAAAACATACTGTTTATTTTACTTTTGTTGGTTAAACATTTCTTAAACTTGTAGCTTGTGTATTAGAACCACTGTTGATACCTTGATACCAAAGGCTGCCGTCATCCGTCAGGCCTGACACGCACGTACTTACGCTAGAGTGGGCACGCAGTGGGAACACGCACGGCGATACAACGCATTAGCGTTAGCATTACGTTAATGTTATACCGGCACTATGGTCGACATTACCTAATACTCGACATCTATCTCTCGATATCTATCTATCTACTGACACCTTGATAAGTTTTCTGCGCAGCGACTCGCTTGGTGATTCGAGCCGCCATAAAGTTTGGCGAGACCTAGACATACCGTAGTGTTCTTAATTTAAATTGTTACTTACCCCCTGCGTATACTGGTGCGTGGTGGTGAGTACCCTCGCTAGAGGCCTCATGAACGCCGGCAAGGTCTCCGTCAGCGGCGGGCGCGCGTGCGTCAGCAGTGGTTTCAGTAGCTTTGAGTCTACCGCCCCCCACAGTCGCGCAAGCCGGGCCTTCTGCCCGGTGCTGCCGTCACCGCGGTCACGGGGCGTGTCCTGATGTACCAACGTATGTGTTAAGATGAAGTTATTTTTGGATCAATTCCAGATCAAGAAATGTTGGGAAGAATTAATAAGTAGATATATTTCTTGAATAATTTGTATCGTATTTTTTTTTAATTTAGTTCAAATAGTCAAAAAAAAAATTCTGTCCCAATATTTAGAAAAAACAATAAAAACATCATATTTACAACAAAAGAAATGTTAGTTCAAACGGTTCCTATTCTAAGTTACTTACAGATGGCATCAAAAAGTTGTTAATGTAACATACCATGTTAAAGTTGACGTTAGTGAAGTAAGTTTGTAAGTGACAACTCATTTTGATACCCTCTGTCTCTTTAATTAAGGGCACTATTATAAGAACCGTACAGTCATTTCAAACGTAGTGTTACTTGGATGAAGTGCGAAGTAGTGTCTATTCAAAGGGCAATTGATGAAATGATTGGAGAAAAATAAAATATTAAAACATCCAAGAAAAAAATACAAAGTTATGACTTATCCAAGTAACACTATTATGTTATTAATTTCACTATATTAACATTCACCAAATACATGCACGGAGGTTTGTGTTATTTGCATAATGCTCATGTATTTCATGCATGTGAGTGGTAAATACTATATACTTGAATAACAATATAATAAAAATACAACATACTTCGATACCGTTTAGTTCCCAAGGCATAATCACTTCCTTCGCTCCATTAGCCCACTTAACTACCATGCGGCCTCTCTAGATATTAAAAGAAACCAAACAAAGCAATAAAGTAAAAGTAATATCATGCAAGATACAACACTACATTTATAGTTTCATCTGCTCCTCTTTATACAGTGGTGTGAAAATTCCAAGAATAAAATAGTCTATGAAAAAGTTAGTGGAAAATTACTGTCTTAAATATATTCAGCCAGTGTTTGTAAAGTAAAATCTGTTAAAAGTATCGATATGTGCTGTCAATCCCTACAGTTTGGTGTAAAACTTTAGTTAAAGTTAGTATATAATTAGTTTTAGTAAGACTCGTGCAGAATTGTAATGCGTGCATGTATTTATTAGTCTTACTGTCGCCCTGTCGCAACTGGCTGGTTGCGTTGAGTCCATGTTACGTAGGCCGAAACCTATGTCAGCGGGCTGAACAACAAAACAGTTTTTAGTTACGTGTTAATTAAACGCTAAGGTCAATTAAATGGACCTTTGTAAATCTTACGATTGATGTAGGAAGGGTACTGTATGAAATTACACAATCGTAAAGAAAGATAAAAGTACAGATTGCAGAATAAGCAAAAAAAGTTTATTGAACAAGTATTATGTAATTTTAATTATTCAAAACGAGTCTTGTAATTTCAAAAGTAACCTTCATTTTGTGACATATAAATAGATACCTATACAAAAATAGGTAATTGAATCTAATGATATGAATGAATATGTGAACCTTCCCCAAACACTCGAATTTTAAACTACCAAACAATTGAAAATTATAAATTGGTACACTTTGGAGTTTGAAGAAGATTTCTGAACAACGTTTCTCAACCTGGACATAGTTGTCTTAAAACTAAGATCCTAAACGTGATGAATTATGTTAGTAATGTACTATTCACCCTAAACCCCTCTGAAAAATGCGGGACAACATAGATTGAGAAACGCAATGCATGATAAGCGCTCGGTATGAACATCCAAAGCTCCAGTAAGGTGCAAACATAGCACTATGAATACGTACCGGTCCAGCTGAGTCCGTGGCCTGGTACAGCTGCCACAATAATGTAGTTATTAATCACATGCTTGCCGTACACACGCTTCTAACGTGCCTTATGTACGAATACGAGCCATGATACGTGCGCCACTGTCCTACTGTGCTCTGATGACCTTAGTATGGACTCTTTATACAAAATATTAAGTATCTAACTAATAGTATCACTGAACCATTTAGTCTTTGTATAGTGACAAATCTTTTGCAGACACTTGACGAATTCAAGTTGGTAATATTTTGTATAAACATTACGTTCATGCCTTATAAACCGTTCAAAAAGCATAAGTAATGGACGATCAACGATCCGGTCAATTTCATCGCTTTGTATAGACTGTAAAGTTACATCCATATATTATTAAAAAAATATGAAATGTTTGTCATTTAAATCGAATTTCTTAAACCAGAATAGTTTTAGACGGATAGTAGGGAAGAAGTTAGAATATGAAATAAAATAAGGCACACAGAAAGCAGCGGTTGGTTGAAAATAAAGAAAAGCAAAATAAATGTTTGTATTCTACGTTTAAAATATTTTTACGGTAAAAATCTGGTATATTTAGGTACTATCCCAAAATATTTTAACAAGAAATTAATTAAAAATCTAGTAGACATAAGGGTTAACAAATACAAATGAATGTAAATGAACGAAATGCTTACTAAATATAACTGCTTCGCCAATCGAAAGTGATAGTGATTTTGTCTATTTCTAGTAGAAAACCAGTGTGATTCCAGCACTACTTTACAAAGTGTATTAATTAAAAATTCTTATGCAACCCAAAGTTAATTCACAATATTTACAGGGGAGTAAAAAACTTACGCTTCTAACATCCCGATACGGTAGTGCGTCATTTTCATCGTTGCCCGTTTCACTGGAAATCAGAATTTAGTTGAGTAGACAGCCACACACTGGTACTCATTCGGTTTCGCTCGCATCAAACAGTAATGAAGGCACTGCTTTAATCACCCGGACAATTCATTACTTTCTTTGTCCATGGTTCAACTTAATTTCATATGAAATCTCAATCTAGCCGTACTAGCAATACCGAGTGCTACAACACTCTTCGTTATATACCAACTAGCTAATGTCGAATTACCGTCTCATTTGGCTATGAGAGTGAGGGAATAAGGAGTGCACCTGTGTCCGCGCAAATGCTTGTCCACTACAATATGTTCTGCGCAGCTGGCTGATTTCGTTACTGGGGACGGCCACCGTGGCCGACAATAGGTTTGGAGTTGTTATTACTATACTAGCTTCTGCCAGCGGTTTCACCCGCGTCCCGTGGGAACTACTCGGCGCACCCGGATAAAAAGTAAAGTAGTAGGAAGGCTATACCTTCCTCGATAAATGGGCTACCTAACACTGAAAGAATTTTTCAAATCGGTCCAGTAGTTCCTGAGATTAGCGTGTTCAAACAAACAAACTCTTCAGCTTTATAATATTAGTATAGATTGTACTACATACCCAGTAGGTATACGAAGATAGGCGAGCGCATGCGTGGCGGCGCCTCCCTGCAGTACAACTGTAGCTATCACAATCAAAGACGTAGTCGTCAACATGGCCTGTCGCGCCTCCGACACTGTGTTACGAATAGCTAGCGCGAATGACATCGCTCCTCGAAGACCTGGAATAATTATATTGGTTAGATTATAATAGGTTATTAATATTTAGATTAAAGTTCAGTATCACGTATTATAGCATTCATTTCGGGGTTTAACACGCCGAAGAAATAAACTGGATATATCAGCTTCACAAGGGAGAGTTAGGCACAAACAAAGTTTGACTTCCTTTGGCGTAGCGTATTTTTTAAAGGTTTGCTACTTTTGTGTTACTCAAACTATTGACGTAGGCAGGCACAAGTTTTATACGTATTAGCTTGCGTTAAAGGCAGTTGGGCCTACGCTTCAATAAAACGTGATTTGACTCTAAATTAGCATTTCGACGAGACCACAATATGGAGTAGCAGTAAACTTTTACCTTGTTTGCCGAGATAGGTACAATCAAGTCTTGCGGTTAGAGATTACGGAATATCCCTGATACAGAAACGAAATACCTACCCATTGTTCGATAGTACTACGTGTTATCAAGATTTTTACCTTAAAACCCCTTCTACACTATAATAAAAACGTAAAATTACCTGAGAAGAATAACATGTGCTGGAAATTCATCGGTATAGGCGGTTTTCGTCCGAGGTTGAGCAGGAACGAGAGTGGGTATATGTTGACAGCGCGTCCAAGGACCGATGTGATCTGTCTATGGCTAAGGAACATTATAATGTCTGAGAATCACTGATCACACCCCAAAGACATTCTTATTGTTCAAAGGCCACCTCGATATTTTTTCGCGTTAATTTCGGGCCATGTCCTTAATTATCATTGAATTTTAGCTACATGACTTTGTACTCGCATCGTCTTAAACAGCGTTTTGTAATCTGGCATCTTATATTGATGATAAGAGATATCTTAAAAGCACTCTTGTACTTGATTTCATAATCTTGTAAATCTAGTATTTCATATTGATGATAAGACATATCTTACAAGCATTTACTTTGCAATCTTTGCAAATAAGGTGAATCAAATGTGTGTGTAACACTAATGACTGTGCACTGATTTCACCTACACCAATAGCCCTTTTGCATTTAGTTAATTCCAATTTCAGTTTCGGTGGCAAAAATATCCAATATAAAACTAAGGGTCTTACTATAACAAAAGTTAAGCAGGCGTTGGTCACGTGTTTAAAAAAATATATGGATAAGTTTCTTAAACATGTGACGAACGTGTGTCTATCTTTTTTGTAGTAAGACCATAAATGTTTTTGACAATCTAAGATTAACTTCAAAAGGATACAAAACCAGCGATGATAAACCACGGATCAAAATGATGTTTAGGGAACGTGAACATAGAGACGCCGATGTAAGTGAAGATGAAGTTCTCAGCCAAGAAGTTTAGTAGCTCGAACAGTTGCTTGGTGCGGTTGCGAGAGTCCGAAGATAAGTTGTTATACGTGTAGTGAGCCTGGCATATGCCGCAGAATAATACTGCCACCACACCTGTGTAAAGAAATAATATTAAAATTACAATATAATAAAATTAAAATATTTTAAATACAATGGCAAGGCTATTTATTATCATCAGGCTGTTTCAAACGGTTTGACTCTCGTCCCGGCGTATTTTTTTTCTATGCCACCTGGGGATGGTGCAGCTCCATAACAGTGAAATCATTAAATGCAACAATCGAATATTACCACTTTATAATATTATAGTATAGATAAATGGATCAACATTATACAATCAATTGATTTTCATATGTATGCCTTCAGTTTTTCATACGTAACTGAATAATTTTAACGTCCCTCCAATGACATTATTTTTCTCGATAAAATTTGGGAGGGGAAACTAAACAGAGTCAGAGTCCTACGGAAATGTCACAAATTGCAGTAACGGTACCTTTGTTTATTTCAGCAAACCGCGAAGAAATGTTAAGTGTCGGCATCATTAACATAAAGCAAACTAGGTCAACCGGCCGGATATTGTGTACCAACTCAGCATTTGACTCGACTGTCTAACGAAGCGATTAAGCCGCTATGACACTACAAACGAATTATTTATGCTACGTATTTTAAGAGTCGTAAAATTTACCTGTATCTACAACTAAAACCACAATTTCTTCTGGTAGGAACAATAATATTGATCTATGACTGTTTACATGGATACCAGGCGGAAGTTTTCCATTCATTGTAGAATCTCTCTTTGAATATCTAACAATTGAATGGATCGTGCTTATTCTAATAACAAGTCATTTGTTTCAGTGATAAATATGTTCTAGGGCTGTCAAGTGTTTAAATAGCAGAACATACCAAATCTACCGCTCAAAAATAAAATCCTTGTATGCAACTTTCATGACCTATTAAAGGATTTTGCTCCTTACGAATACAGGCCGTATTAGCTAAGTAATAAAGTCCACTTTACCTGTCAGCTCGCAGACTTCGGCAATCAAGAAGGCCGCATACGACATGAGCACGAATAGTGCCGACTCCAGCAACGGCCATTCACGCACGTGAGTGAACTTAGTCATGTAAACATTGGTTAAGGAATCATTGCATTTATCTCTGTAAATAATGTTATTGTGTACAAAATTTCGTCACATATGGCCAGTGAGTCAGACTGATAAATGTTGATTCAAGATTCGTTTGCGTCGCGGCAATGACGGACAATTTTGAGTTTGTTTACTAACTTAAATTCGCGCCATTTTGCAAAGGGTAAGGGTGTCTGCATAACGCAAATATGGTCAGTCACATGATTAGCCCCTCTAACTGTACACTGCCAGTGCCAATAATGACACATCTATTTAACCGATAACATCTCACCCACCCCTGAAATTTTATCTGGTCTGTGTTCACTACTCTAACTGAAGCAATTAGCAGTAATCATTTAATAAAGTTGAAATGAAACTACGCATAATGTATGCACAAATATGTCGATATTGAAAAGGATATCAATGCCGTCAAGCATCCCATGAGAGCTCCAACCAGGAGCGACAAGCTGAAGATCCCAATAAAGTCTCCGATAGCTCCCAAAAACGCCGTAATTTCGAACCCACCATCATTGGAATATCTCAATTCATAGTTTTGTATGGCTCTGTAAAAACACAGTAAAAATATAACATTGATAAGCGTATCTATTGATTGTTCGCGAAGGTATGCCATTAAATATATAGGGCTGTTTACGTTGTAATGTAGATAGCAGAATAAATAAAATAGTTTTTTCCGACTTTAATCGCGATTACAGGATAATGGATATTAGTATTCACAATTAATGTAAGTAACTGTATAAAATGTTATGAAATACAGAACATTGTAATGCAAATGTTACTACTCGTATTAATGGTATTTAGTGTTTTCAAATTATTGAAATGGGATATTGTGTGAATTTATATAAAAAAACCGGCCAAGTGCGAGTCGGACTCGCACACGAAGGGTTCCGTTCCATTATCTATGAAAAATAAACGTACTTATTACCTACAATTAGCCAAAACACAAACTTTTCTCGACAACAAAAAATAACTTTGTTTTTCATACAAATATATGAATAACAAAGTTATAATTTGCGGTTACTGAAAAAGTGCTATCTCAAAAACCACTGACTGTATTTCGTTCAAACCAATTTTGGTTGATAGTTTTTATTAAGATCATATATTTAACATATTTTTTTAACATCGATTATTTAATTTAGATTTTTCACTTTGGTAGTTCACTTTAGAAATAATTGACTTTGAGAAAAAATGGTTTTGGAAACCTTAATCTTATTTTTAAAGACCTATCTATAGACACCCCACAAGACGAAAACAATTTTTTTTTGTTTCAGTTCCATGTATGGGGAGCCCCCTTCTATTAATTTATTTTTGTATAAAAATCGTAAAGCGGCCGTTAGTCTATTACCTATGCGTGAAATTGATTTTTAAGGTNATGTTTTAGAACTTAGAAATTGTTTCAGTACCATTTTTTAAGACCTATCCATAGACACCCCACATGTATAGGTTTGATGAAAAAAAATATTTTTAGTTTCATGTATGGGGAGCCCCCCCTAATATTATTATTTTTTTATTTTTGTACGAAAATCGTAAAGCGGTTAATATAATACATCTACCTACCAAGTTTTAACTGTGTAGTCCTAATAGTTTCGGAATAAAGTGGCTGTGACATACGGACGGACGGACAGACAGACAGACAGACAGATAGACATGACGAATCTATAAGGGTTCCGTTTTTTGCTATTCGGCTACGGAACCCTAAAAAAGTCTATGTTGTATAATTACCCGCTCAGTACAAGAGCCACTGCGTCATTGAGAACGCTTTCACCGAATATCATCGCATAAAGATTGACGTCCACCTGTAACAATATTGACACGTTATTTCTGACGATTGCGTGACAATGGGAGAATACCTGAAAAACGCCAATCATGTGACTCAACAGATATGATAAGTATGGCGTCTGATGTGGGAGAGATAACACCGTTGTATTTTTTATTATTACTTTTATAATACACTATATGGTAATTGCATTTACTTCAAGTGAACGAAATCTTCTACAACGTTAATCCTCGTCACGGTCCCCGAAATCGACGATTAATAAAGTCGAAAAGATATTCTGAGAAATCATATCATAATCACAGAGCTAACATCTTTCAATAACAATGTAGGATCCATTTCTTATTAGGCATCGAATCGTATATATCTGAAATTCTAATTTCATTATTCTGTGATTCTCCGTATTACATATCTATAAGTAAAACGATATCCTTAACGATTTCCTAAAACATAGGCACAGGACATAACATATGACAGCTTCTAAAATTACATGTAAATTCGATATATTGTAGTAGGCACAAGTCATAAACTCCCAGCGTTATATTTCGAATACTTCTCTTATTTATATTTAAGGCAAGTACCTATTCGTAAAGGAAGTTCCACGTGTTTGCAGTCGTTTACTAGTGCCTACTTGTATCACTAGTTCGACAATAGTGAAGTAACTCAGTAGATTATATAATTTATTCCAAGATGTTGTACTTAGTTGGCTTTCAACATGTTATCGACTACGCACATAGGTATGGAAAGTTGCTTGGTTTGTTAATATATTCATTATCCTCTTTGTCACGTTTAAATACAGACACATATAAAACATGATAAGTAAAATAAATGATAATAATGTTTACCTTCAATTGTGAGAATATAGCGAGTACTGTCAGAGGGTCGGTGGGTGAGATGAGGGCGCCGAAGTACAGGGTGTCTAGGAAGGTGAAGCTTGAGGCGAGGGAGGCCGGCATCAGCTGCACGCAGCCGTACATCAGGGAGCCTATAACCAGCGCCGACAGGGCCGTACCCACCATCGCGAACGTCAATATCGCACCCAGATTGCGGAAGAAATATTTCTGTAAATATGTATGTCATATGAGTATAATAATAATGGTCAACACTAATATTTTTTCTTCGAATGCTAGATAAAAGCATCTTCTTTAAAGTAGTGCATAGCGTAATGGATTTAGAACACATATTTGTAATGTGCAGCCAGTATTCAATGTTATATCTGATATTTTATTACAACAGCAATGTTACTATATGTAATTAAATAGGTTTAAGTTGCTAAAAATAACACAATGCAGCAGGCACGTTTTTATTAAGGATAATAATCACGCAACAATTAGATTTCCTTTTAAAATGTTTTCCATGGTGTTAAGCTGCAAATAAATGTATTTCATAATTAAATCGTTTCTGATACACACTTACCCTTTTCAGACAATATCCAGCGTGGAATATGATAGGTGGTAAAATTATGTTAAAAAATATCTCAGGATCAAATGTTGCCTTCAGATCTATCTCATTCTGCTCAACATTTACTATTTCACCTCTAAAGCTATATGCATAAGTCTTATTTGGTACTGGAGCATCTGTGTAAAAATACAATCCTATTAATTGATTTGCCACTATTTAGTTGGGCTTTCATAAAAATTCTCTAACACCTATAGTTATCATAAAATTTTAACTATCAACTAGGCATGACTATGATAAGATAACAAACATTCAAGTTATTAAATAAAGAATTCCATTGAGACAAAAAACTAACAAGGCCATATTGTTTTGCTTGCAGGTATGTTAGTGATACAAAAAAAGTCTAAGCATAAAAACTCTTGAAGAAGGTGATTGTGAATGTCAAGCAAATTATGAATTGAACATATTTTTTAAAATATTTATTTGACAGTAGAAAATAAATATTGTTGGACTGTGATATCATTTAGGGAGCTACATATTTTTGTATTCCAAAATTATAATGATTACACTTTTAAATAAATTGAATATGTTTTTAATATTTCAAAAGCCTCCACAATATGCTTTTATAAATTACTAGCCGTTTTCCCGCGGTTTCACTCGCATCCCGTGGGAATTACTGCCCGTACCCGAATAAAATATAGCCTATGGGGCCGTCCATTAATCACGTGATGTTTATTTTAGCTTTTTTTCACCCCCCCTCCCCCTTGGTGATACATTTGAGGTGTAAGAAGTGATGTGATGTGATGCTTGGTGATTTTATATATACCCCCCCCCTATTCGAACCTCACGTGATTAATGGACGGTCCCTATGCCACTCGTGGATAATGTAACTCTCGAATTGTGAAAGAATTTTTAAAATCGGTTGAGCCTATTCATTACAAACAAACAAAGTTTTCCTCTTTATAATATTAGCATAGAAGTATAGATAACATGCCGTAATATATATGTCACCGGAAAATAACAAGATCCGTAAGTTTATAAATTTCCTAGGAAATTGATAAACTTTCGTAAGATTCTAAACTGGAGATAAATTTTATTATTTTACGTTCACATTTTCGTAAATTGATAAACTTACTGAAGTCACTCGTAAAATAATAAGTAAGCACTACGCATGATCTGATTGGTTGACTGTCACGTGTCACTTCTCCTTCCTCGCGGCCGCCATNGTCACTCGTAAAATAATAAGTAAGCACTACGCATGATCTGATTGGTTGACTGTCACGTGTCACTTCTCCTTCCTCGCGGTCGCCAATGAAGTCTATGGACACAAGCAGTGCCATTAGGAGCATTGACCAATCAGAGAGCAGTGTGTTATTTTACGTATTTCAAAGATGCGTATATTTAAAAGAGCTTCTGTGATTGGTCGAACCATTTAGAATCTTACGAACAGATATCCGTTAGTTTATAAATTTACCGTGTGACGTCGGAAATTGATAAATTTACGAAAATAAGGACGTAAAATAATACAAATTATCTCCCGTTTAGAATCCTACGGAAGTTTATAAATTTCCTAGGAAATTTATAAATATACGGATCTTGTTATTTTTCGGTGACATATACATTGATATATTAATATTATTTACCTCCTGAAGAGACCTGCATTTTATCTGGGAAGTGCAGGCGTAGCATGTCTGGTGGGACCGATAGATTGTACTTTGTTTCTGGTGCAGGGTGCACATTAATGTAGGTAACTTGGTTTGTACTAGCTGCATAGCGAATTATTGCTCCAACGATCAGACCTGCGAAAGAAGACATTTAGTTGTAAACCAATATGCCTTGTACAGACGACAACAGGTCACCCTGGCCGAATCTGTCAAATTTTACCAGTCAAATGTTCCACTACTGTGATAAGGTTGAAAATCTATTGCAGAAATTTGACAGATTGTGGTAACTTCATGTGATGTTGTCTGTACAGTATGTTTGATTGTAAATATGGTATTATTATGTTGAAAATATTGCTTAGTAGTTATTCTTAAAAATTGAATTTTAGATTCTAGAAATACAGCATACTTTTCAATGGACGAATGCACAGTTAAAATGTTATGTAAACAACAATAGAAACTCTAAACCAGTTAACATCACACTGGCTGTTTGTAATGTAACATGAACTGTAATGTTTTGTGTATATTCAATGTATTTTCTATGTAACAGGGATAAGTGGATGATAAATGTGGTAATTAGTTGGCATTAGGGATTCAAAACCTTGTTCAATATATTTCAAGTAAATTTTAAGTTTCTAATATAATCCACACCTAAAAAGATGCCAGGGTCAACAGGTTATCCTTATAAAATGTATTGCCTAATTCAGTTTGACGTTACATACAATATCAAACACATATATAGTAATTTAGCGGCAGATACCTACATACAGGTAAATAATAATTTACTTCAAGGTCTTGAGCATACTGAGTGATCACATGACCAGTTACTGTTATTATAAACTAATAATGCTTTGAAAGGCAATATTATATTGGACTTACCATAAATAACAGCGAGTCCTGTCTCGTGAAGCCAGCTCACACGGCGGTGTTTAAATACCCAAATAGTCAGAACAGTCAGCGTTAATAGACAGGTGTATATCAAAAGATTTAAACTGTCTATACGATGCAGAAGTGTAGCTTTTGCGTCCAGCGCAATGTCTGTTCCAGAAGCTTGACATTGTGCCACCAAATATAAAAGAAATGACGCGAAACTCGGAAGGATATTCATGATTTTTTTAGTGCAATAAAATAACGTCGTCACATCACATAGATCCGCACTAAATTCCAGGTAAACACCTCTTCAAATTACTTTAAAACATTCAATAAACAGGACAGTCCATACACATACAAATAAATACGTAATAAAGCCCAATTATATCTCGTTCCAGAAAAATAGTCGATACATTTTTCTACACAAGAATAAACCGTACAGACAACCGTGAGTGAGATTTAGAAATAGCAACTGTCAAAACTGTCAGGAAAATGTCAATAAACTCGTTTCGTTCTTATTACGTGTATGTTAAGCATAGAAAAATGATTTTTGTATATCAATTATTCAGTAGTACGTATTAAATTTTGTGAATATTTTAAGAAATGATATCATTTAATTCTTCTTACTTTTCTCAATTGTATTTTACTCACTGCTCAAAATGTATTTTTGTTAATGCGAAAATACCGTTTTCTTTATTTTGTGACCTTGCATAAACTTGATGTGATTGGCTGTTTGGAAACGATATAACACGAAAATTTCGCGCGAAGTTTAAAAAGCGAATGAAGATTTCATCAATCAATCAATCAAGATCATCTCACGCTTCAATTTCAACGGTTCAGACTGGGGTAAGTACTCTGAATTGAAGCTTAGTAATACAAATCTAAGATTATAAAGCTGCAAATGCTGGCAAATCATTTTCTTGTTTCATTGAATAAAATAAACTTAATAATTTTTATTGATTCTTTTCTTCTAATTCTGGCTACCTGTCTGCTGGATAAAATTATTTAATTCAATAACTGGATCGCTAAGAAATCATATAGCTACAATTTTTTTTTGAAATGTTTTGTGAAATTCTAGGGTAATCGAATCGAAATCGTGATTTTTTCACCTTTCGTTGCCACGGAATGTGAGTTTTTAAATATGTATAATTTATTTAATCGTATAGTTATATACCGTAGTTTGGAATGTCCAGTAGATGGATGTGTAGGCCGGTACTTAGTACTGTATTTTAATATGCGAGTGTTTATTTGCAACTGTACCGAGAATTCCACCAGCCCAACCGATTGATATTCGAACAATCTCTGCGTTGCTAGAAACAAATTACCCAATTAATGCGAAAGTTGGGGTATCGGATTGATATTTATTCCATTTGACTAGACCGATTCTAATTATAAATAAAAAGTATATCCATTATTGTCATTATTGTATGTACAGACAACAGCAGGTCAACGTATACGAATCTGTCAAATTTTACCAATCAAATATTTACCTACCTCCATTGTGATAAGGTTGAAAATCGAGTGCAGAAATTTGACAGATTGTGGTAACTTGATGTGCTGTCGTCTGTACACACGACAGCACATCATTTTGTCAAATTTTACTTTTACACGAAACGATACACATTTAATTGTCAGAATTCAGATACGTTGCGCTGCACCTCGAGACGCCGCGCTCACAATCAAATGTGTATCGTTTCGTGTAGTGAATAAAGTATATTTTGAGTCGCTCTATGTAAAATCTGCGTGCAGCGTCGCGTCGCGTTGTGAATTGACGTTTAAGCAGTTGTTGAAATAGGTTAAAATATAAAATCTTTCAATGCATGAATTATGAATGCGATGAAACAAAAATTTTTTTTTAACGAAAATGTGTTTAATTATGCTTAATTAAAGAGATAAAGGTGAAAAAAAAAATTAATGACTTATATTATAAAAGTTATGAAATGACGCCATATATGGCCTCGTATGCTTCTAGCCAACTAATATTCAGTCATATATGGCTTCGTATGCACCTAGGACAAAACACGTAGACAAAAATGTATGCTTCTTGAAATTCTTTATAACACTTGCGTTTGTAGTTATAACACAAAAAACCTCAATTTTTCACATGCTATGAAAGAAAAAATAAAAAATAATATTGGCATATTTGTCGGGTGTTCTTCTTCCAAATCGGATAATGGTTAATTCCACCAGAACGCACCGAACCTAGAGGCATATCCTGATCTCTAGCTGGATTCTTTCGTGACTTTTTTGCGGGTACTGGAGAATCTGCATGGTAAGCTGATGGGAGTGCCACTCCAGCTAGATGTCGGTGCTCCGATGATACTGGAAGGCCAACCACGTTTCTTGCTAGTAACACCTTTCCCTGTCTTTCGCATATGCTCGTAAAATGCAAGTTTGAAGTTATACACAGGCATGTTGGAATTGGTATTGATTCGATGTCACAACAACCAAGCATTTACAAGCGACATGTCCACCAGGTTAAAAAAAATCTTGT
Organism: Heliothis virescens; assembly: GCA_002382865.2. Lineage (NCBI taxonomy): Eukaryota > Metazoa > Arthropoda > Insecta > Lepidoptera > Noctuidae > Heliothis > Heliothis virescens. The sequence continues at coordinate 10,498,965 of NWSH02000517.1, forward strand.
ACAACTGAAAGACGCTGTTGCCCTGGAAGATGGGTAGGTCCTTGGTGTGGGATGCAACGTGCGTCGACACCCTGGCGCCATCGCATCTGCCTAGCACGGCAGGCTGTGTTGTGTTGGTGGTGCTGCTACTTCTGCAAAGACCACCAAGCTGCACAAGTATAGCAACCTTGTTGGAAACTATATTTTGAGCCGTTTGGGATCGAAACGCTCGGACCATGGGGCCAAAGTACACGACTCCTCTTCGAGGTCTTAGATAAAAGACTTGTTGGCGCTTCACGTGGCTGGCTTTTTCTTTGGTGAAGGATTGCCATACAACGTGGCAATGCAGCCAGTCTTCTGGGCACGTTACCGGAGGACAGTGATGTGGAGGAATACTTCGACGCCTAACATCACTCATGTTCTTTTATTTACGTTTTTATTTTAGTTTGTAGTAAGTAGTATTAGTATTTAAGAATAATCTTAAATGCATACCAAGCCACATATGACGGAATACGTTTTGACCAGTATGCATACGAAGCCAAATAAGGCAAATTGAAAAAAACATGAAAATAAAATAAACGAAGCAAAATCAAGCAAACATCTAACTTTTCCCATATTCTAGAAACTCGAGAGAATCTAGATATATTTTTTTTCATGCCTCTACTCGCCTTTTTGGTATTTATATCTAATTTATAAAGTAGCACTTTTTTCCTCCTACCCGACTCGTCGCCCGCGCTGAACATAAACATCAAAAAAAATTACAGGTGATATTTGCTGTTAATATTATATATACCAAAAAGTAGGATTATAATAAAAGTATTTATAATAATTTTATTTTAGTTGACAACAATAACAGAAAATGGAAATTTCACAGATGACAACAACAAAACATCCTTATTGTAGATACGCCACATTAGACAAATATTCTCATTCATTTAACTTCTTAGCATTCAACATAGTACATTATAAACATGCACTCAGGCGTTTGTTTGAACATACTCAAGCACTGGGAGCAGCGATATGTGCAATTGTTATTTGGAACACATTTAATAACTGAGCACGTCAATGGAGCATTTTCAAGATGATTTTAAAGGTATGGTGGTATACACACCTATTCTTCATAGCTGAGCTGTAGCAGCGGTTTCACCACGTTGACGCCAGTGAGGAACAATTCAATGCGGGACGACCTGGCGATTAAAACACGATAGCCTAATAGCTTCCCTTCGATAACATTTTGTGGTTGGTATATATCTGAGACATTGAAGAATTTTTCAAATCTGTGAAAAGTAAGTTGCCTCCTGAGAGGTTTATGCACAGCTTGGTATCAAGACAAACAACAAATAGAGACAAACTTCTAGCATGCTTGCTTATAATATTGGTTAAATGAATTACTCTGCCTAGCCTTATGGAGCTAGGATAGTTACATCGGTAATTCTGTAATCTAAAAAACCAAGCAGTCGAGTGGACTCTCCATCTCATATTCGTGTCGTATAGTTCCTATTTGTAGGACTAGAAACGGTGCTAGTTCGGCTGATTCTAGGTAGTGGCTAAAAGTATAGGTCCCATAAGGTACTAAAATATTGTTATTGATTAATTATTAACAGTCATGTGGTTCATAAAGTTCACCCACAGTTAGCCAATTTTTTCCGGTTTCTCAAAATAAAGTGCTGCGTTAAAACGTGTCAGAGCAAATCTCTAGTTTTTATCACACAGCGGTATGATATATCGTATGTCTTCATCATTGCCTAAACTTCCAGAATAATTTGGGTTTACGAGTTCATACAGAGATTCCATTATCCGTCACACAGAACATTTAATATTATGTCTTGCCCTACGCGGTGAATGATCCATTCGGCGTAAATTGGATCTAAGAAGTTTTGGGTTATGACAAATTTATATGTCTACCTTGAATTAAACTGCGTTCTATGATGTGTTTTACATTAATACGCATAAACAGGGCCTACAGGAATTTTTATAGCAATTATAACATTTCGAAGACAAATATTAATTTATTAACAATAACACCCAGCTTTACCAGTTTAATTAGACATTTCAAAACCTTGCTCTTTTATACTTAGTCAATTTATATTTTAAATAATTGTGGAAGTTTTGTTAAGTAGGGTTACTTGGAAATTATGAATGCAATTTTGTGTGCAGAAAAAAATCTCAATTACGCAAGGTTTTTCCTCGCGGAACAGGGCATGACTTCACATTGACAATGACATACATAGTTTAACGATTTTTATTAATTCAAAAAGGGCCTACCCTTTAAGGTCTTACGCAAACTAGTTTAATCAAAGGCATGAAAAAGGAAAGTAAATTTCTTTAATTCTGAGACAAGCTATTAATCTCACAAGTAATTTATATTAGTCAGGTTTTTTTCATTAGGAGTTGCCGTTTTACGCAACTATGAATTCATTAAAGTAATTTACGTGCTTTTTTTCGTACATTTTAAATGTTATAAGCAATATTTTATAATTCCCTCCTCTTTTTAAAGAGTCTTCATTTTGAAACTAGGGTATAACAATCGCTTTTAATAGGGTATATCCTTAACGAATCTGCAGGCACGGAAAATGTGATGCTTTTTCAATGAACAATTGATTAGATGTCTTTGATGAGAGCAATCAGAGAGGAGCGCGGTCATGTGAGCGACACTAATTTAGCACACATTAAGTTAGTCGGTCTTGGCGGAATGGATCTATTTTAGTTCAATGCTCCTATTGCGAAATGGTACTCGTATGATCTACTTCAACTAGGTCCGTCCATTGATTTTCGCTTGAAATATGGGTAAAATTGTATGTATGTAGTCAGGTGGCATTCGTATGCAGAACTTGTAAACACTATGTTGTCGTCGTCTTACATAAATACGTGCTAATGTTATTTCTTTGTTGTCAGTACAGACAAATTTAAAGAACTGTAGGTAAGTTTAGGGCCAGTTGAACTAATGCAAGTTTTCATTCGCGGTTTCACACTAGTAAGATAGTAACTAGTAAAGGCTAGAAGAATGTTTAAAACCATTTCTTAGAAACAGGGAACGAATCATTTATTTTAAAGCTAATGAATATTTTATTCATACGTCATTAAATATAAATCAGCTATCTGTTCTATTAGATTATTAAATAACCTCGTTATCTGTTTGTTTTACGGAGTATATGTATGCAGTAGGCGTAGCGTGGCTATACGCCGCCGGGCGGAAGACAATTTCCGCCCATGACATAAGGTTAAAAAATAATACAGTTATAAAAAAGAAAATCCCAATGCCAAGGCGAGGGTTGGACTAAGGATCAAAACCGTGAATATAGAAAGCGAGGTTTTTTTTTTTTCAGTTTTCTGACTGAA
>NWSH02000517.1:10529295-10553465 GCA_002382865.2 Heliothis virescens
GGAAAATGCGCTGAGCGTATCGTATATGTACACGATGTATTTTCCTTATATGAGAACAGCCGCCGTGGCCGATAATCGGCTAGGACGCCATCATCATCATCATCATCATTTTTCGTTAGATATGAACATCAGTTCACCTTAAAAGGCTTTTTAAAGTTAAGATGTGAGTCATTAAAATACCTATAATTACCTTTTGAAAAATATCAAATTGAATCGTCATGATAGAGTTGCAAAAAAATAAATTATCTAAAAGATTAGACAAGTGTCCACAATCATAAATATCTTTCCACATTCCTACTGGTAATGATGAGTAATAAATAATGTCTTCAAATACTCGTAGGTAGCTAGATAATAGATAAAATTTTCTTGACTAATTGACACAAATTATAACGCTATGTTCTTCTGCAAGGAAGCTTAACATCAGATTAATTACCAGTTAGCTAAATATGAAATTTATGAAAATATAACTAGCAACTCAAACGGCTGAATTTCGTCCGAACGGCCTAGCTTAGCGGCTATCTGCGTCATAAGTCGTCCCAATTCTGAAACTATTTTTGTCACCCTGTATCAGCATAGTGGAAATACAATTTCTCTTTAATCTAATCAGCTTAAAATATCTGAAGAACGTTTGGAGGCACGTTCTGATAACAATGATTGATGACTCTTATCAATTGCTTTTTGTTTTGTTATATTTATCTTCGCATATTAGATAGCTAACGTCAATTCTATATGTAGAGTCCTTCAAATAGATGAATCATAGTCATTCAAATCGGAAATGGTCTGTGAAGTTTATTTGGTACCTTAGTTATACTTCAAGAAAAAAGTACCAGATCAGATAAAGATCTAAACAATCGTCGAAGTGTTTAACAATAACTTATTTATATTATATTGAGTGTCTTTTGATTTTTGACTTGAAAATTAAATTAAATTAGCTAACAGCATTTAACACCAGTCATATCGAGTACAACTACTATGTGTAAACGCTTAGTAGCAGCTCAGGTACACACAATGGAATTTTAATATATTATGATAGACACCATATTATTTATTTGCTCTCGTAATAATCAAGTGAACTAGATATAAGTTATCACTACTTAAGGTCATATCTAAAGACAAAGTTTTGTATGAAATGACCATTAACATTCTGTCTATTGTTCATTTGGTGATAAATAAAACACATAAATCAGTCAGAAATGTCTAATTTCACTCTTTTCACAGTTGTAAATGCATTTGCAGGTCCCGCTTCGGTCTGTACCTGGTTGATTTCAAGAGTCCGAACAAGACGCGGACGGCGAAGCACTCGGCCAAGCTGTACGCGAGCGTGATCCGGTCGCGCGCCCTGCCTGCCGACTACGACCCTGAAGATTTTACCGCCTTCTCTGGCGCAGCCCTTTTGGCCCCCTCCATACTTCCTCTACTGTGCATACACAGGCTACTTTTGTAATAGTGTCTACAATACTTTATAGAAAACTGTACGTTGTTACACTATTCTATGCTATAAGTATATTAAACATTAAGTATCAATATCCTTAACTGTCATTCCAACTTGCTTGATCCCTTAAAACACATTAAAGTAAAGCTTAAGCTAAACTAGTGAGAAGTTATCCGGTTGACGATGTCTCCGGCGTTCAGTATTCGACGGTGGCGAGTTTCTTAGCGTTGTCCCGGGCGACCTCCCGCTTCAGCTGCGCCTGGATGCTCGCGAACGACTTGCCTTTCGTCTCCGGCAACATGATCAGCATGAACACCAGCCCCAGCAGCGAGAACGTGGCGAATCCCCAGAATACTGTGTATATTTGATACGCGTCTTTGACCACCTGGAATGACAAAATGTTCAGATTAGAGCAATGTACAAATTCAGAATTTATTTGTTTTGTGTTTATCATGGCTGATTGTACAAAAACAGATTCTAGTACTAATAAATGGGATTTTTGTTACAGTAATGCATTTTATTGTTGTCCTTTTTTAAGTTTGAATGCTGCATATAGTAATGTTGTAGAAAGATCTCTCACCTGGAATAGTTTTTGAACAGCGAACATGGAGACACCAGTGTAGATGTGTGCGATACAGGAAGCGTACAACTTGACATTAGTCGGGAACATCTCTCCTATGATGACGTAGGGTACCGTTGACAACCCAATAGCGTAGCAAACGATGTAAATTAGAAGAGCGGCAAGGGGTATCCAGTGAAGATGTGCAACGGCTTCTTTGTTGACATGGTCGAAGTAGAAGTATGTTCCAATTGTGCCGTTCATCAGGCCTACTCCAAGAGCCGAAAGCAACAGAAGGGGCTTTCTACCAACACGGTCGACAAGTATTACTGATAAGACGCAGGTGGCAACTTGTACGCAACCAAGAATGATAGATTCCTGGTAGGGTTCTATAGAAGCAGAAGCGGTAACATTTTCTGTTCCAGTTATGTTTGGAGTCACTGAGCTGGTCGTACAGTTGAATATGACCTGCGCATAAGCCACCACAGCAGCACTGCCACATAGCTGCTGTATCGTGAATATTCCAAGCGTAATCCACATTGCTTTCCTGTTGGTAGCTTCAGTAATCAGATCCCCCCAAGTTCCTCTATTCTTCATGTCTTCTTGAACGTTCAGTTCTATACTTTTGAGTTCAGTTCTAATGTCACCACTGCGTAGATTCCTGAGAGAGCGCTCGGCTCTCTCGCTTCGCTCAAATTTTAAGTAGTAGTAAGGAGATTCTGGCAAAAAGATGAAGGTGATGACAAATGTGACGGGCAGGATCAAGTTGATGGCAGCGAGGGTTTGCATCGAGACGAACGGACCGATGCAGTATTGGGCAAGAATTCCGACCTGAAAAAGACATAAATTCATGAGTTTCGTATTATTGAGACAGTTTTATGGCTTATGGATGACATGAAAATTGACGTGTGATTATGCTAATTAGTAACATTTCATTATGCCTACTTTTTACGGATGACTCGTTTGATATCGGGGTTATTCGAGCGCAACCATAAACAATGGTTTTACATCATTATTTGTCAAGATAAGGTGGCTAATAGCTAAGTAGGGATAGATAAAAATCATCGTTACGATTAAATGGATACAATAGGTGCCTATACGTAAATTGCGTGTACCTATATCAGATTCACTTTTATCACAAGCATAGGTGTATTCAAGTAGGATTTGGGTGTAATTATGATCAGTTCAAAAGATTAACAACATAAGTGAGCTCATTCAAAGGTAATAAAATGAATATTTTCAAAACATCGTATACGTTTCAAGTTTTATATGAGTTGCGGGAAACCGTGCTCACTGCGTAATTGAGGTAATGAGTCACGTTTCAGCATCGCGTCGCGCCTCGGATCACGCTGCCTTAATTACGTGCAAATACAACGCACAATGTGAAATAAATTGTTGTCATATAAGATCACGGTGAATAGCTTTTGATTAAAGCCCTCAGCGCTGATGTTGTTGTGAGCTCTGTCAAATGATACTTCAATATAATTCCATTACGTTGCATGCACTGTGGTTTGGCATCCTGGCGAATAATTTGATTTCCTTCAGTTAACAGAGATAGTAGGTATATTCTGATACGCACGTATAATGTTTCATGGTAATATCACAAGCTTATCACGTGAACATTTTATAGCTGTTGATAAAAATATTATTTTTACGTCGGTTTTTATGTACGACGACTGGTGTCAGACATGTGGACATTTTTACTTAAAGTAAGGAGGATTAAGTTGCAGTAATAAGAAGTATGTGCTTAAGTATAAGGATAAACCGAACAAGTAGGTTTCTAATCCCAAGATTCTTTCTGCTATGAGTACACAACAAAATATCTATCATTCATTCATCTATCATTTGAGTTTGGATTCTGTTAAGTCATTTAGTGGCTTGGGTATACATGACTTAACTGAAATATCTCGTATGACATTGTCGATGTAACAAAATAAGTATTATGCATGTAGTGCAATGGACTCTGACAAAGGAAACCGTACACCTGTTGGTTGCACAAGTACATACCGTTCATGCTCACCGTGCGATTCTACGAATATCATTTAGAAATCGCATATCTAACTCTCAAAGCAGAAAGCGAGCTTATGAAACAGGCAGCAGAGCATGGAATATGTAAATACCACGTGATAAGGCAGACCAAGCTCCGAGCGAAATAATTTATAATTGCAATTGCCTGTTACGTAGCAAAGGATATCGCCTATTAGTTGAACTTATCCAGAGTGAATAATTGCAATGAGATGAAGTTACTCAATTATTTCATTGAACTTGATCAATTGATGTGCCATTACAGTAGACATTGATCTATCACATGAATGAACCTTCTCGATGACAGCGTGGTAGTTCTAGTAGGCACCGATCTGCGGTAAGACTTTTATTAAACTTTTTTAAGGGATATCAAATGATTATTATTATTATTCGCAGATGGAACTTGCTAATGCGATGAATCATTCATTAACACCTGCCTGGCTCATGTTTTTTAATGACTCTAAGTTTAATAGTATTCGTTTCACTGGCGCGCTATCGTGACGATTTTAACTAAAATCGTATAACTGGAACAATGTGTTCGTATTGCATCATTAACAAATGTGCGTCATGTACTTACTTTATTCATTAACGTGATGAGTGTGGAGAGGGCTCCTCGAACTTGATTGGTAGCGATTTCTCCTGTATACATTGGAGCAACTGTGTAGACAATTCCATAGCCCAAGCCGGAGAACATCCGCGCCACGTACAGTAGAGCGACGGAGTTAGCCACGATGACCAACACCCAACCCAGGATGAACGGCACCGCACCGAGGAGTAGAGTGGTTTTCCTGCCGAACCGGTCGGCAAAGTAGGCGGAGGGAACTGGCGTCAACGCGGAGCACAGGATCATTATCGAGACTATCCATGATCCCTCGTCAGGCGATGTTTTGATTGAACTCTCTTCGGATAGTAGGTACGGTAGAGTAGGTGAGGGCCACCCGTAGCAGGTTCCCGCTGTAGCGGTGATAAGCGTAGCTGAAATAGAAGAAAAACAACTGTTAGCTTCAAGTAACAATCATGCTAATTGTATCGGCTACAGTGCCAATAGTGTTAATAGAAAAGATACCGTTTTGGCAAAAGCATTGTATGCTAAAGTCATTAGATTATATAAGAGAATCGAGGATAGTTATTGATGGTTACATTGCTTATAAAGAGTGCATTGCCCCCTACGAGGAGCTAGAAGTAGGTGTTTATCTGTGTACGTTAAGAAATATAAATGTGAAAATGTTTACAGATGGAGATAATGTCGGCGGAGTAAACTTTTACACTATGTTCATAGAGTTGTGTACACGTACATATGAGCGATACATTAATGTCTTTATACGACCTTGGCGTTAAATTATCGCGCTAAAGATTTTCCGGCCATCATCGATAGTACATTTAGTCATGTAACAAAGCGGTATAAAAACCATACTATTGTTATAACCTTTAGTGAAACGTGATGCAGAATGACTAGCTGATAGATAATATTTTATTCTGTAAAACCTTGTCGTTTTATCTACGAGTTGCATTTGAGAATGGTTGTGTCGTGGAAGACTGGAATGTTTACTAGAGTTCATATGGCCTTCCTATAAGCAAAGCGGAACCTGGCAACGGTCCAGATAGCAGTAAGAATGAAGAAGAAGATGCACACACATATCCACTTAACTATCCAACAATCATTGAAACGAAAATCTTACAAAATCGTAGGTCGAATACTTCGAAGATTTAAATTCAGGCTGTAAACACGTACGCGATTAAATGGGACGAGATCGTCTGATGAAGTGCATTTTCTCACATTTAAATCTGCTTGGGAAGTATAAATTGAAATTAAAAAAGTGTTAACGTCTGTTTCGTAGTGTACAAGTAAGATTTTCTTAATTCATCCCAAAATAATTTTGTTCTATCTCAGATACTGGTATACTTATAGGTCCTTATTAAAAAATACAATGAATGTTTAATTAAAATTAATGTAAGTAATTATTTTTCCTAAATCAGCCTGAATCGGTGTTTCCGCCTTAATCGTAATCTAAATAGGTACATAGGTATTTGTATTACCAAACGATTGTACACATCGTAAATCTAATTAGGCGAGATTACCATCTCCATATATCTGTATTGCGGCGACTGATATTAATGTTTGTTTTATACATTTCCTACCTTTACCCAAGTGTAAATGGAAAAATAATGTATAAGGGAAATGAAAGTGGTTATTCATGTATCTAATGGAGGATTAGTAGTAAGCAATGAACGTTGATTATCCTCAAAACGACTTTTATCATAAAATATGTATAACTACATATAAGTATTCATAGATTGTCTGCGTTTTATATGCTATGATAATCAAATTATAAAAGTCTCTTTAATTTTATGACTCTCGGTGGCTTTGCATCATTGACAAGTGCCAAATATCAATAGGAAACTACATTTGGCAGACTAGATTTACCTTGGCTTGAGGTAAAAGGCATGTCTTCAATCCTTTTGATCTAGTTCATCTATTTTTAAAAGCTTTCATTTGGCTTGCAAATTTATCATGGTTTTTTTGTAAAAGTTTTAGAAAATTTACTCAAATTTCAACTGCCCGTGGATTAGTCTAGCTCGCTTATAATTTACTGTAACAAACTTCCTGTCCGAAGTAAAAACAAGTTTGGGAGTGGCGACGCTATCATGTCTTATCGGCCGCTCGTGGAAACTTCTGGCCACTCCAATATACTCGACACGTTCCTCGACCCTGTATCTGATAATTAATATGACAGATGCCACAGTTTCGTGACAATATACTATTAGAAAGTTACGACGCGTATATGCTGCGAATATTACTTTTTCCTGGACCATTCGCCTACAAGTTGGCGTGATGCTGTTTGTATTATCTCTGACTCATATTTCATAGATACACAGAAGACGTATTGACCCCGTTCCCATTATTATCAGTTTTTATTTGCTTAAGGTTTACAGAAGCTTTAAATTGTTTTCTCAGAGTCCACAGTTTGTGAAAAAGTGGGGCAGTCTGAAATAATTCTGATTGCATTAGCATTGGATTTATTGTCTCGATGTTTACGAGTAAATGATGTTTTCAATTGAATTTTACTTTCGAGTTTGAGAGAAGTACTTGAAACACGTACGTATAAGAGTGGCTATCTTAAGGCGCAGGTTGTTGAAACTGTTTAATATTTCAGTGTATCTGGTACGTGCGCTATACCAAATGCAGGAGCGTGTTCGAGTCAGTGCCTAAGTTTAATCACAAATATGTACCGACATAGTTTGTGCACAACAGAATCAAACTGCGAGCTAAAGTTTACATGGTGGCCGTGTTGTGTTAGTTAGGAGATAGAGGACGCCACGCCCCCGCTGAACGTAAATACTTCACGTTCACGAACAAGCTTTACAACAAATAGACAACGAACACGTGAGCTGCAGTGACTCGAGGAAGTTTAGATTGAAAAAGATCGAAAAAAATAACATGACAAACTCATTTAATACAAAACTGTAGCAATTGCAACATTTTACGAAGAAATCGACGTTTTTCAGCCAAATAGCTTGAACACGTATTGAGTTTTTCAGGAAAGACATTTACGCGTGCTGAAGGCGTCCGAAATTGTTTCAACGTCAGCAGTGTAAACAGTAGAGCTGTGTAATTTATATAGTAACAGATTCAGGGAACGAACGCCGTATGCCAGTTGGCACAATCACCGAGCCGTCAATTTATAGTTATGTACGATTACACGCCGGACTCGGACGCTGGCTTTAAAGTCACGTGTTTATCATTAATTAATACTTTATTCATGAATTTCAGCTGTCAATTTTTTTCGTATATGTCTTTTTCATCAATGTTACTATTATGACAGTAATGGCTCTATTGTAAGTTAATGGTTTGTATTGGTATCAAGGCACTCATTATCATATTTATACCTGTCATGTTTGGAATAACCTTGAAAGGAAACTGAAAAAAGATGGCTAACAATAGAATTAAAGTCACGTGGTTTTCCTATAGTAATGGAAGCCATTTAGTGGCTAATTTAGTTTCATAATAATGTGTAGAGTACCAGTTATTAAGCCCCTATCTTCTGAAGGTATTTTTACAGTGGTGATCAATCAGGCAATAACATAATGAAGAATACGTATCTACAGCTGACATTGAAAAATTGGTCTGGGACTATGAAAAATCGGTTTAGTTGAAGGCCGGGTCGAGTTTAAATTAAAATTTAAATAGGATTGATAGACTTGATATTTAAGTAAGTATAAAATTCTTAAAAATACGAGTTTGCTTACAACCACACCAATTTTATTGTTTTAATTAATTCTACGAAATCTAATTACTAATTAGTAGAAGTAAATGTGTATAATTCAATGTGCAATTTGAAACATGGGGTCGCTCCTACACTAGCACCTAATAGTGGTTGTAGTATGACCATCATTTACATATAATTTTCAGGACAACTTTTCTGATATAATTAATTCTTTGGGTTACAGTTACGCTTTATAAGTAATAATTTAACCAATTATGCTTTTAGTTAGATAATTTTATATAAAATAACAATATCTATGTGCTATGACGTTCTGCACTCAAGATGAGCGTGTCACCACAAAGTCATCTCGCTAATACGCTAGTTACAGATAATAACCGCAATAAAAATATGACTAAAGGTACCTATCTATGTATAATTTAATGTGTGGTAAGTATAAATGGTCTCGTGTGAGGTGGGCACGAGGCCGCGGCGCGGTGCGGGGCGCCGGCGCCTCTCCGCTCGCCGCGAGCCCGCCCGCGCCCGCTCGCTGACGCAACCCACCGTCATACAAAGGATGCGTTCAAAACTACAAACCACATTTATATTTTATCTTCATAATTACTTCGAAATCCATGTCTCTGATAATATTATTCTTTACAATACAATGTTTTTACATAACTGATAGATAAAGGTCTTGTTCCTAAAATCTTATTGTTTGTTTTTGTTTTACAGAGCTTTTCGAGTAAACAAGTTTTTCAACAAAATTAAACGTCCCAGAAAATTGTATTTCAGGTAATCCCGCTATGCATAAATCGCTTTCGGGAGTCAGTAGAAAAAGTTGGCAATACTTTTTGAAGAAATTGTAAATGGAGCTGATTTATATTTTTGTCGGGAACTGACTCGCTCGCGATGTTATTTTGCAAGCTAAGTGTGAACGTGTCCTAAAGGCGGCACACATCTCAGAATAACAATAATTGTAATTATGATATTGTTGTATCGTGCGACAAAGTACCAGTTGCTGAATTTGAACAAATATCATCGTGTGTGTGCGTGACTGGACCGCAACTAAGTAGAACAATAGCTATATTCGATTGCTTCATTTGATGGTAAAAAACAGGCGCAGTTGGCGAATCAATGAAATGATTTACTGGCGTCGTTTGAACTTGGCGGTTATATTTATAGCTGGTGACAATTATGTTCAATGTTGGAACACGATAGATTAATGTTGAATTAATAGCTTTACACGACATTTTTGTAGATCAGGTTTTTTTTTGTTACTAGGGCGAGTGAACTTCTGAAGAGGCTCTTATGATTCGAGATGGGTGTGGCGGTAGCGTAGAAGTCGTGTGTTTGATTTACGTTTCAGAACACTCATAATGTTGACAGGATGTAGTCAATTATTCAGAACTTCAAAGCGAAAGCTGACACTCAGTTGACACTCATGTCTTGATTATGATAGCAGATGATTGACTACACAACGACAAATTAACAAACTCTGACTTCCTATTCCAAAATCGTCTAAATCTGAGGTTGCAAAAATTATTTCTTTTAAATTCAGTAATTAATTTATGTTCAGCATGAGACATTTAACCGTATGCTGCCTAGCCTAACAGTTGATTCATAAAACATTGCTCCTATTTGAGACTGACCTTTAAAATATTCCATTCGCTAATTTAACCTGTCACCCCGTCACTTATTTCGATGCTGTTGTTATAGTGATTATAGTACTGAAGACGGAATATTCAATTCTCAGTATAAATAAAGTGTTTGTTGACCCATTTAATACAATTCCATTAATATCACAAGTTAACTTTAATCAGGCCATTACGTGCTATCTTGCAAGATTCTTCACCGTTTGAATGGCAATATTATGCTTCTTCGCATTGAATGTTACGTTCAATACCGATAAACATAATCTTTGTATCGTTAGTCGCATATGTGTGTGTAAATTGTAACCGTAAGTAAGACTTCGTGATTGGCTAACAATATCGATAAGGGAAAATACCCTAATACACATAAACGATGCACTGAGCGTGAATAAACCTACAGAACTGTATTTTCATAAAACAATAAATAAATTATCATAAGAATCAGACGACTGAATCCAGTGAGCCTGGAAGTGGCTATTATTCAGTTCACAAAGACTGAGAATTTCAATTTCCGACTCCACCCGGTCTGTTATATTGGGTCAATTAAATGCTTGATCTGATACAGCGAATCCAATTCCAAAAGATACTTTAGTACAGCTTTAAATATATTAATGTCCAAATAAATTATAGTCACTCATTCTTATTAGGTAGGTAGTCATTTGTTGAGTGAGAATATAGGGTCAGTGTGCCGGTATCGCGACCACCTCCAGTAACGCGACCACTTGACGGGTTGAGTCTCTTTAATTAAAGATAATAGCTCATTTTCAGGAGAAAACAATAAATAGTAAGCATTTTATTATAATTGAATACCTATACGATAAGAATGACATAATTTTGATCCTAACCGATTCACCCAAAACTAGAAAATAATGGTATTTAGTGTGCGGCATGACACAGTAGTGAGTGGAACTATCGCGTAGTGCAAAAGAAATAGCGCGTCGGTCGGCAAATAAAGATAAATTTTATTACTTTATATTAATGTTACATTCGGTCAAAAAGCATAATTACTTCAATTATAGAGCTATGCTTCATATTTTTAGTTAGTTTTGCCATTTTTCATCTAAAATTTAATTTTAATCCTGTGGTCGCACTACTGGATTTCGTATTTATCTAATGCGTTAGATAGCGGCCACGTGGTCGCATTCTAACACTAGAGGCTTTATATTATTTTGCTTATATTGATGAACTTAAAGATGTTTTTGTGGCTATATAATTTAGAAACTCGTGTTATACAAGCATAAAGATTCCTCCCTTCAGTTAACGACCACACGTTATCCTAGTAAAACTTTGTTTAATTCACTCACGAAAATCGCGGTCGCAAACCAACTCGGTTTAAAAATTGCGATGTCGGTTTGCGACCGCTCCAATTTTGTATGAAAAAATTGGCCATAAACTGAAAAAACTGGCCAAGTGCAAGTTGGACTCGCGCACGAAGAGTTCCTTACCATTATCTATGAAAAATGAACGTATCTATTACCTACAACTAGCCAAAATACAATCATTTTTCGGCAACAAAAAATAACTTTGTCTTTCATACAAATATATGAATAACAAAGTTATAATTTGCGGTTTCCAAAAAAGTGCTATATCTCAAAGACTGCTGAATCTATTTACCGTTCAAAATTTTCATATTTTCTTAACTTACGGTTCAAAAGTTAAAGCGGGGGGAACGCCTATTTTTCGGCGTTTGGAGCAATTATTTCCGAAAATATTAACATAATCAAAAAATTATTTTAGTAAATCCCTATTCATTTTAAAATAACTATCCAACGATATATCACACGATGGAATAAAAAAAATATGCCCCCCTTTACGTGTAGGGGAGAGGCACCCTTATAAAACATTTTTTCCACTTTTTATTTTCTGCATTTTGTCGGCGTAGTTGAAATACATATTGGTACCGAATTTCAGCTTTCTAGCGCTAACAGTTTCTGAGATTATCCGCGGACGGACAGACAGACATGGCGAAACTATAAGAGTTCCTAGTTTACTACGGAACCCTAAAAAGCTATAAACATACATTCAGAATCCGAGCACAAGTGATTATTTGGTAACCGAACTTAGTGAAAAAGATCTTCTTGGTTTCAAAGTAAAACCAGTAGATATACTATAGGTATAGTACAGACAACAGCACATCAAGTTACTACAATCTGTCAAATTTCTGCAATAGATTTTCAACCTTATCACAATGGAGGTAGGTTAATTTTCGATTGGTAAAATTTGACAGTTTCGTATACGTTGACCTGCTGTCGTATGTACCTATGTGTTGATGATTATATAACTTTTTAAAATAATGTTTGATTTATTCTGAGAAATAGGTATTCAATTAACACAAACATTGTTGTATTATGATTATTTTATATAGTGGTCGCTAACTGACTTAGCAGTGGTCGGAAACTGAAAAAAGTGGTCGCAAACTAGTGTTTTGGCTGGTTTTGAACATTTTCGATCATATTTAAAAATATGTTAATGGAAACCGTTATTTAATTACTTATTCCGTAAATTGACAATATTTAGAATTCATCTACATAGACAATATCAGTTTCAAGTATAGATAGGATATATTTTCACGCATCCAAAGTTGGCAACTCCACTAAGTGGTCGCCAACGGGCACAGCGACCCTAGTTATAGATAGAGAGCAAAAACTACAATTATTTTTTATCATCATGTTAGACTGGAAAATCCCATGAGTGATCATGAGGGTGTTTCCGACAATTACCAGGCGTAAATGGTCGGCCATCTCAATAGTGTTCTATTTGAAATTGTACATGAGGAATATTCTATGTTCGGTCATAATTTATTATTAGCATTTACTTATAGGTTATCCTACTCTAGAATGGAACAACATATTCATACATTAGAATAGATAGAATATAATAATATAGAGCACGTGTCATAAGCACGTGGTGCCGAACACCAGCACATTTATAGTTTTAGGTTCAAGACCTCGTGACGTCAAACTGAGTATAACGAACCTACAATACTATACCGTAGAGATTTCAACGAATATATCAAACTCTGTTAAATAAACTCATTGTTCTTTTGATCTAAAAATTGGATTCGCTTATTTATATTTTTGATAACATAGCATATTTTTAATGGATTAGCGTTCTCAGTGATTATTTAATAATACAACACTAAAACAGGAAAAGTATATCTAAAAGCTTATGCATTGTGTTACATAATACTGGGTAGAGTTTGTTTTTTTTTCTAAAGTACACAAATATGTTATGTTTGGTAACTACATTCTTTATTTTTAAATATGGCGTATGAGTACTGGAATACTAATTTTATCCTTCTATTGACACGCTCGATACCTCTATAAACTACTCAATCTTTTTTATATTTATGCACCAGTTTCCCGATAATGTACAAATGGAAGAGAAATAATGGCACACCGTTTGTTTACGTTCCGCGTTTATTGTAACGTATTCCGAGAAATGGGTTAGGAT
Organism: Heliothis virescens; assembly: GCA_002382865.2. Classification (NCBI taxonomy): domain Eukaryota; kingdom Metazoa; phylum Arthropoda; class Insecta; order Lepidoptera; family Noctuidae; genus Heliothis; species Heliothis virescens. The sequence continues at coordinate 10,542,619 of NWSH02000517.1, forward strand.
AGCACTAGCGGGGCGGCTTATTATCGGACAACAACCTTTTGGGTCTCTTATTTGGCATTGATTTAATTGTTTTGTCTATCTATTGGCTTATATTACTCTTCATTATCTACACTTAGTAGCCATACTCGTCATGCATTCAAGGATCGGTATCGTTGCTATTTTACTTGTGTTTGACCACAATCCCCCAAGCAAACAGCTTTATTAAAAATCGATTGTATCAACAGCAATATATCCAGAGCTTTACTACCGCTCCGTTTTTCTTAGTTCTGCAAAGATTATGCGCATAGTTAAAAGCTATCGTGCAATTCAATTGAATTGCATAGACAATAGATTTAACAGCTCAGCGGAATGAAGAATAGAAATCCTGCTGGTTCGCGCGGATTAGCGTCTATTAATCTATTACCTACATCTGAATTCTTTCACGTTAATCTAAAGACTTGTTTAAAATGTTAGTTTGAAATAATTATCATTGTGGGTTTAACAGACAACGTTCGTTTAACATTAGCTTCGTAAGTGACGGTTCGGTGAAGAATTCAACGTGTAAGATAAAAAATACAGAACCGAGATAAAAAGTGAGTGTAGGCAAGTCTTTATTAGTGTTTGATGTTACTAGCTTACAATAGATAATGTAAGGATTGACTGTGTATGAGAAGGTTTGAGCTTTTTTTTATTTTTACACGCTTTTATTAGGTCGACCGTGATTGGACTAGTTAAAAAGGTCTTGTTATAAACTTTGACCACGATTGAATTAGATGCACTTATAAAAGGCTTTTTTTCTATTGTTTTTTTACACTATTAATTATTTTAATTACCGCATAGTCTTAATTATGTAATTAAAAATAGAGATCTATATTCTTGTTATGTATGTTCAAGTATGTTATTAATGACATAGCAAAGGCAGTTAGACAGTGCAATAAGATGATTTGAATTGATAGCCTTTCAGCATTCACTTGATGACAAACAACATCATGCTATATGTGAAGATCGCCAGTCCGTCTGTCAAGAGTGAGCATTTTGGCAACCTCCCACACAGGTGCGAATGTTCAGCTAAGACGTGAACATGGAATTTAGTCTAGAAGGCATATTATGTAAACTTACTTCGTTTTCTTTATGTATGGGACACTGGAATCAAATTTAATAAACTGCGTATGTGCATTACCAATGAATTGCAAAATGTTTGTTTGTTTTATTATCATGAAACTGGTGTAAATTGATCATAATAGTAAAATTTAATTTTGATATCAATTCTTGACTTTCTGTTTACGTGCGCTCTCAGATTTCGATACTTGTTTGATCAGCAGTGTTTTAATAAATATAGTAGAATGAGGAACCTATGGTGAAATTAGTGATGCTTTATTTATTTACGAGTATATATTGCACAATGCTCCTATCAAATAGCATGATTAATGATTACGTAACTCATTTAAGTAATAATAGCGAAGCGCGACGCAATATACGTATGTAGGTATACATGAAATAAAATCATATTTACGTGAAATGGAATATTTCTGATGCAGTTCGAAGCGCTATGTAGAGTAGCAGTTTATCGTACTTAAAAGGATAGCTTCTACAAAAACGAAACATCGAAAATCGAAAAAGCACGCTTTTATTTATTTCCCGAAAACTTTTGTACGATAAAATAATTTTACTCAGAATTATTGTTAAGGAAACGTATTAAAAGTATTTTTAAAAATAAATGAGAGCATTATAAAATCGAACTCATTAATCATTCAGAATATTGTGCTGTAAAACGAACCCAGTTTTCACCATCTGTGACTCATCATTCAAAATATTGTAATGACGTCAGCAGATCTTCACTGCGAGCCGTGTCTGATCTCTCCAAGCAAAAAAGGTACGTAGAACATTTATTGCTAAACATTTAGTATTGCCAATTCCAAGAAGGTGTCTTTGAAGTGGAACATACCATGGCAGGCTATTGTTTATAAACATGGATCGTCGCCGGCCGTCGTTTCCACTTCGCTCTCTCCACGGCGGCGAATCGCAGAAAATCGCAATACAATCGTAAACTATCAGATGTCAATGACATTCGAGTTTAAATGGAATTGAATACCTGAATATATGGAGAGTTTGCTGTTTTTACCAACGGGTATAGCACCGATCTATCAGCATACGGTATTTGACGGTTTTGCGTGTTCGGATGTCATAAGCAATGAACGAGGGGTACGAAATGGATTTTTGAAGTCTGATGCAAGGGAAGGGAAATACGTAATACGTGTGATGATTCACATGGCTTGAGTGACGCCGAATAGACCAAATGCCTTAATTAAAAAAATGTATTTGCATTAAAAACTCAACGCCATAAATACATAGGTACAACATACATAAGCGAAGATATCAATGGTTCATTAATAAGCGCGATAAAATTTAAACTAATCAGTAATCGCAAATTGTATTAGATATTAGGTAATACAAACGAAACTGTGGATTTTGATTAAATATGATACTTATTTGTATTATGTAATTAACAACCCTTGTTATCTTACATAGTCACATGTCAAAATATGCCCAACAGATATGAAGTTGACCTGCAACTTGAATATCTTATGAAGTTTACTATTGATAATGACATCTCCTCCAGTAGACAAAGTATAGCTGCTAATACATTTTAATACTGGCTGTTCCTCGCCGCGCGTGCCGAGGGAATTACTTCTCGCTCCTGGATAAAAAGCGAACCATGTCCTTTCTCAAGTTTTAGATCAAATTTCGTCAAGTCGGACGGACAGACTGACAATTACTTTCGAAGTCATAATATTAGTAAGGTTAGGTGCTGGCAGCCTTAACTATTAAATGTAATAATAGTAATAAAAAACTTATTAAATTCTAAATTGACTGTCGAGGCTAAGTCCAGCTTGATTCCGAGTCTTAATAGCAACGGGAATAAAAAAATACGGCTACACATTTATAAATATGATGATAAAACATCGGGCTGTTATGAAACACCACTGACTAATGGCACAATAGCTTATAGTTTTTAAATAAATGACACGTGGTTACTGTAAATATAAACTATAAAAGAAGTGCATCAATACTTTAGCAATGCAACTTGGAACTGATATATAAATATTATGCTTTCCATAAAAGCAGATGAACATGTTTATTCCGTCATAAGGAAAACAGGAAAACCTCAGGAAGGAACATATATGTACATATTAATTATACGATATAAAAATTACATAATATGATGTACCTATTTAGCTAACATGATTAACGACTTTACAGGATAGATACTAAGATTACTAATATTATAATGCGAAAGTATCTCTGTCTCGATGTCACGTTCAAATGTAGTGAATCGATTTAAATGTTTGGTTTCCAGATGGTTAAGAGTCTAAAGAACGACGCAGGTTAGCTACTTTTTATCCACCTGTGGGAAGTTGTTCTACAGGACCGTGGGTCAAACCACAGAGATCAGCTTTTAATTAAATGTAAAAAATACTAATATCTGGATTGTTACATAAAAAATATTCTTACACTTTCTTCGGAGATTGATTGGTTTTTAATCCAAGCGAAACGTACTTAATGGTATAAATTCTTCAATGTTTTCCATTACTTTGAAATGCGAATTGAAGGTGATTATTCTTTGATAGCGAGAAAGAAAACTATTATTACAACACTTATAAATTTCTAGAATAATATTAAGAACACAAAATATACAGTTTTGGTTCCTTTACATGTTATCTAAATTAAGGCAATTAATGTACAAGTTAAAAAAATAAAACAAAACGAAGATATTAAAGTTATTACTTTTTGTAATGACGTAAAACAGACAACAGTAAATATTCCTAGGTATTTACTGTGTCAACCGTTAATTACACTGAATTGTTTATATAAATACGATTAAGTAGTTTCGTGTTTATTGGCATTGGCGGATTACATTGTAAGATCTTCAGAAAATTTATTCATACAAATAGGTAGATTACCTTTTAAAGTAAAAATATTTTTTAAACGATGGCATAGTAAAGATATTTCTTAGTTTTTTTTGTCTAAGATTTCATGTTATTATACTTTTCCTTATTTTTTATGTTACGAATGCGAATCAACTCTTACTGGCGCGCTCTTACGCCAACAAAATGGAAAATAGCCTGAAAATGAACATAGGCTATTTTTTATCCAGGCACGGGAAATAGTTATGATAAAACCGTGGAGAATAGCTAGTTCATACGACTGGTGGCATAACTTCAAGTAACATTTTATAAATTATATCTTAAAAGTAGTATTTTGCAAATATCTTGTAGGCTCAAAAGGCAAAACCACTTTATTTGTGTTTATCAATCTGCGGTGTATATTCCAATATCATCATTTAATTAAATTGTCAAAGAGTTTCGTTTCATGCAAATTATTCGTATCCATATTTCTCAGTATTATTTAGCTGATCAGGCTTTTCAATGCAAATAATATGATGTGGATTATCTATTATTTCTGATATTTGTTTACCTGTTTGTTTATGTTTAATTGCGGTCTAAAGGTCGAGAAATAATACCAGGTATTGTTATTTCTCGGTAAACGCATACAAGTGAGATAGGACTTTGATAGCGACAGATTAGGTACGTTTTATTAGACTTATCTAATCATTATTAGATTTAATTCATATTACTTGAACAAGGCAATATAAATGCATGTATTGTAGATACACATCTAGTAAGAAATGTTTTTTATTCTATTCTTTGTTCTATTAGCGGTATCACCTACAGCCGACAGTTCTTGCCGACTTGGTCCCTTGGTTTACTATTTCTACCTGATACCTTGGCATTCTCGGAATAAAAGGAATTCCTCTTAGGAGAAGTGCTATGGTTCATAATGGTCCTTTCAAGAAAATGCTCAAAAATACTTAAAGAATTCCTTATACAAATGATCGGTTTGTTGAGAAACGTATCGATGACGCATCGTAGATGAAGTTAAATGGTTATGGTAATATTGTAATTAAAGAGTATCTTTGTATGATGTTGATTAACGCGGGTATAGGGTATGCACTTGATATAACATTTTAATGAGCAATAAATCATTCGTTAGCAAGAAGTAACAGCGCGTTTGGCATCGCTTTCACGATTTCACGACGCACTAGGTAGGTAGCAAGAATTACTTTAGAGATACGTGAATCAAATATGATTGAATTCCAGTCTGTTTTAAAAACATATATCAGGCCATTCACCTAATGAGAAAATAAATATGTGCACTCGTTCTTGAAAAAGGTTATTCAAACAGAACTTTTTCAGAGACGTCCAATTTCATAAGTGGAACAAAGTAAATAATCATTAGAAGCGATAAACGAGACGCTTCAATGGGATATATCTTCAAGTTTGAATGATCATTTGATTTCAGAAAAGCTATTAGAGGATTGGTACATAACTCTTTTCGAGTGGGCAATCATCTACCTATACTAATATAATACAGAGGAAACATTATTATGTTTATTTGAACGCTAAAGGCTTCTTAACTACGGAACTGATTTGAAAACTTTCTTCCACTGTTATGAAGCTAGACTATAGCACCCATAGACTATATTTTGTCCGGGTATGGTATGTAGCTCCCTCGGGCCGCAGCTGAAATCGCGGGAAACAGCTAGTGGTACATATTTACGATGCTTCAATTTATCCGGTCGTAAGAACAGATTGATAACCCATTAACCTACAGTTTTGTTGTGGCGAATTAGTGTTGAAGTTACACAAGCAATTAAAGCTACTAGGATCTACTGGTTTCAGAAGATTTTAAATACTTCTATCTATAACATAAGGAAAATCATCTATTTCGCATTCTTTAGTTTGATTCCTCATAGATGTTATTTATGTAATGAACTTATGTATGTTGTGTTCGATTTTCCTTACAATATACGCGAGTTGACGCTAGATGTAGAAGCAATTAATAATTATGTAGGTGTATAGAATGCAAGACTCTAATAAACTTGGAGTTAAAGATCAACCAGATATACGTACTACACAAATGTTCTTATCAGTGTGATATTCGGTTGTTTTCCTAAAACTTCTAAGAAGTCTGGACATGCGACCGGTTAATGACAACATAATGTCTAGTGTTATAGATACTTCGGATCTTCTTGCGCACGCAACTTGTGTCACCCATTTATACACATTGCTGTGTCGGGAGCAGCGCAAACAGATGCAATTGAGTGTTTTCACTTCAAAGCTTTTCAGGGTTTGGAGCTAAAATCTTCACACTTTATTCAAAGAATATTGAGAGCACCACGTGCGGCTAGATTGCTACTTCTACGGAATTGTCCTCGAGAAAAACTCGAGGCGTATTGAAGTTCTGGTTTAAATAAAAGGCAATACATGTTACAAAACAAGCATACGTGGAACATAGAATGTTCTATACCAACAATGTGACAGTTACGAGCATGGGTTCAACTTTACCACTGTTTTACGATAATGACAAGTGACAGCGATAATAATTATGATCAAATGACGTTTGGTAGAGTCATTGTTGTCAATATGGGACAAAATGGTTTGGCACTGACCAGTACATGATCGCTACATTAAAAATAGCTTACTGCGTTAACTTGAATAATATGTGGTTCTTGGTGAAATCATGCATCGGTAGCTTTCACATATGAATTTAATGAACGTGGACAACAGCGACTGGCTGAGGTGGTTTGGGGTGGCAAAAAATGAAAATGACAGGGGTTTACTGAGTATTTACATGTAATTAAGTATAATAAATGAGTATTTACGTCATCGCCGCGGCTGGATTGCCGCGGCCCGGTCACATACGGACACATGGCCGACGCATGCGATAATGATAGGTTAGAAAACGAACTCACCACATAGTGCTGTTCCATATTCCTTCCAATGTGAACGAGTTTTTGCAGTCATCGCAATTGTTGTAGTAAGACTTCTAGATAATTACTGCGCGTTTGGAATGAGATTATCTTGAGCACTGAATTTATTTTATATATTAAAAATTATAATATTAAATAAAGTAAATTGAATTCATCGTAACGATTATAAATATTAAAAATACGGAGAACTAACTAAATATCACAATAATTATATATATTCGATCTAAATTAAAATTGGGTTTGTAAACGAAACGTTATAACCGATTAGGCTTCATTTTGATGGTTTATGTGTTGTTGGCTGGCTGGTTCATTGCGCGGGAAGGACGCGTGAGTGTCGTGGTAGCGCGACGGCGACGAGTGAGCAACTGAACGAAACGGCACGATAAAGAGGCGAACGAACTAATCGCAACGCTCCAAGTGGGATGGAATGAGGCAAAACGGCGCGGGCGCACGCTTTTGCTCCTTGTTTATCGGGCGGTGGAGTAGTTCTTGTTGAGATAAGAAGAAGGTCGATAACGGCGGCGAGACACGCGGGGACGCCGCGCGCGACGACTGCAACCACGCCGCCGGCCAGACACTGCCGGACACTCCGACACAGAATATTTTGTTAACACTCATTTATTTATAGACTTTATACGACTAAAATAACACTGACAAACGTTACACCCGTGCGATGCACGAGACCAGTTTTAATGGAATAGGTACAAACGACGTAACTCCGATAATAAGGGAGAGAATAGGCATTTTACAAAAAAAGGTCTTATCAATCACATTTTTCTCATAGGCGTAGCGCCTATTATTCGCTAGTTTTGTTAAAATAACTTCCTGTAGGTACTGAAATTATGATAAGCAGTCAAATATTACTAATGTAAAGCTATACAGGAAAAAAAAGGAAACAAATTTCAAACGAAGATCTATTACCTATAAAGAAATCACACTAATCTAATAAATTGTAATGTCTGTGTTGCTTCTGATGTTGCTGACGTGCCAACGACTAGGTGACACCAATTCCAATTTTCAGAATGCCTATAGAATCAGCTTCCAAAAATAAAAAGCAATTCCTTGTTTATCCTGTCTCTGCCATAAATAGTGAAATAGACCGATGAGAGGACACAGGATTCACATTTCATTAAGCTCTACTCCTATGCTCCCGGTATATTGGATTTTTTCATGTTTAAGCAGAGCCAGAGCAGATATTCTCGTACAAGTATAAAGTTAAATGGACCTTTCAAGTTATATTGGTGTTTCATCCCTTGCTGCGTATGTGTTTGCGAACTTCAGAATAGCCCATTTTTTGTTCAGAAAGCAATTTGCTTTCAAGGGAAGATCGTAATATCGAAACATATTTATTTATATTCTCTTATGGGTGTGTCGTTTTACACTTTCATAATTTGTAACACTGTTTCACACGACTGACAAGTTCTTTTCACTCTGGTTCTGGAATTTTCAGGATTTTCAAAAATTTATTATTCAATAAATATACATGCAGTATAATAGAAATAGTTTTTTTTTTTACAAATATTTCATAATCTAGAGGAAAATGCTTGCAACATGGGATTTACCAAAACTCACTCGTACCTATCTATTATAGACATAAACGCTACCACATTCCAGCTTATGGGTATCTATAGCATCCCATGCATAAAGGTTAACTTGTTTACACCACCAAGAGCACAAGCTACTGATTCTTATTTTTTATACCTAGGTACATAGAAACTCGTAAAAACAGGCATATGTGTACCTATTTACCTGTTGTTGTTTATATACGTGTGGTTTACAAGCCATATTTGGCATTTTTAAGTAACATACGAAATGAGAGAGAGCGATTTAAGGACCAATGGTGCTGTCCTCTTTATTACCTGAAAGTGGTGTTATAATGCAGCCCCCGAAGGTCGCAACTGAATGAATAATGAAAGTAAAATGCTGCTAACAAAATTAGATCCGACAAGGTCTCCATGCTTGGAAAACTAACAAATTACTATCTTTATTTATTCCTAGTTCGTTTTTGCTGAAGTGCTTTGACATTCATGATTTAAAAGACCACTATATCAAGCTGCACATGCACGAGATTTGGCTTCATTCCATTAATTAGATATATTCGACACAGAGGACATTCGTTGTTAGGATGCAAGGGCTGCTGATGCATTTTTGGCTAATGTGACTTGTTTTGAAACAATTCTATAAATAAATATATTCCTTCAGAATTTATAGCACATACGAAGGCAAAATAAATTAGATAATCAGACTAAAAGGTTTGTCTATTCATTTTTAAAGGGGAAGATTTTCTCAGAGTCCGGCCTAGTACTACAAAATTGTGGTACGTAGAACATGTTCTTTCAAAAAGATCAAGTTTTGTCGTAAAAAATAGGTACGAGTATGATTCTAGATGGAAATTATTATTCAACTTCACGCAATCAATGTTGGAAATAACATTAGCAACCACAGCAGGTAAAACCTCACGAACTAGGCTGTGAGAATAACTGTAATTTTAGAATCAATTTTCCTGTTTACATTTCTAATAAAAGCTTAGCTATGCAAACAGTGTTCGCTGATCCATGCATAATTTAATGAAGATATCAATAAAAAAAAAAAAATGCAATATTCAAGGATAGAATACATATGAAGTGCGGAGGTGAAAGTAAGACAGTCACAGACGACGCTACAAGTCTTCACTGTGGTTCCAAATTAGTGCAAAATAATCTCCGAGTATTTCTATATGGAGAGAGAAAGCAAGGGGAAATGGAGACTTCTCTGTAATTCTATCCTTTCTCTATAATTGGATACATAAATGTTGCAGCAATAGGAAATATCGTAATTAAGTATAATCTGTCCAATTAATTAGATTCGTTGAAAAATAAATGCGATAGTTATGTTTTATTATGAAAAATATAACCAATTGAATTTTCAAATCTCAAGGTAAGTTTTGAAAGATTTTTCTGTAAATGTCCTTGCAAATCCGAAAATTCTTGTTACAATCGATAACGTTAGATTGTTTCCTGAAAAGTAATCAGATAAATAGATAGGAATCAGTTTGGGTCCTTCGCCCTAACGATTTAAATATCACGGTGTGTTGGCATTTTTTATCAATTGTTTTTACTTTCCGCACGCCTTTTCCGGCTGATTTTCACGCAATATTTTGCTTGTAATGTTAGATAAGAGCAAAAGAAATCGGAGGACTTTAGCTTGATAAATAAATGTGGGCTTGGCCTGTTCGTCATGACATACAGATAAAAAACTTTGATAACGAATAATTTAAGCCCTATCTAATTGCATCACATTTTATTTGCTACACCCCCACGTCACGTTATGCTGATTTTCACGCAATTTATTGTTGTTTGATAAGAAGTATGTATGATATTCTAATCTTGCCGCTAAAGAAATGTATGAGTAAGCATATCATAGTGAAAATTCTGTACTTATCTGATAATGTGTGCAGTGACAGTTTTATCGCGCTATAGTTATAAATAGTTCCACATTATTATGTTCAACATTGAGAAGTAACGGGAAATGTGCGTTGTATATGACTGTACCTATTGCAAGCCTTTACAAAAACAGGAAAATAGATTTTCTTTCCTAAGTTCAATAGCCGGTCGCGGCACTGACAACCCATGAACGTTTTAAGTTTTTTTTTTAAAGAAAGATTGCTCACCCACTTAGAAACTATTTTCAACGTTTGTCTGGAAGAGTAGGATGAGGATTCTGTTTTTTTACAACAAATTATTTCCAGGGACAAGTAAAGTTGAACGTTCACAAGATCATAATATCAATTTTGAAATAACGATAACTGCTTATGAGAAACTTATCGTAAACATAGATGGCCTGTATACAGCTGCTATAAAATGGTCTCTTGACATTGAATGGAATAATATAAGAAAATAGTTCTATGGTCACGTTTTAGTTTCATGCGGTAACTTCTAAAATGCAATTAGAATAGTTATACTTATAACAAACATTAAAGTCTTAATGAAAATAGTAATAAATTGCATAAACACGAATAACCATAATTAATAAAATTACTACTTCACTTGAGGAGTTA
>NWSH02000517.1:10553490-10579760 GCA_002382865.2 Heliothis virescens
AAAATACAAAATTAAAAAAGATGATTAAATCAAAAAAAAAAAATAAAAAAAAATAAAATATCAAAAAAATAAAAAAAATTGAAAAAAAAAAATAAAATAATTAATAAATACAAAAAAAATTAAAATAATGTATAAAGATAATAATGAATTGGAATAAAACAATAAAAAATAAATAAAATAAAAATATAAAATAAATGTAAATAAAAATATTGTAATAATAAAAAAATAATAAGAATAATAAACAAAAAATAAAATAAAATTTTATGATAAATTATATAAAAAAATAAATAATATAAAAAAAAAAATAAAAAATAATAAATCAATAATAATAATAATATAATAAAAAAAAATTATATAAAATAATAATAAAAACATTGAATGTAAATGAAATTAATAAATATAAAATACAGATTAAAAAAAAAAAAAAATTTAATAATAAAAATTAAAAAATTAAAAATATAAAAATGTAAAAAATATATAATAAAAAAAAATGATTAAATTTAAAAAATTAAAAAATATAAAAAAAATTAAAATATAAAAATTTTATTAAAAATAAAAAAAAATAATAATAAATATTATAAAATAGAAAATAAAAATATGATTAATGAAAAAATTAATCTTAAAAATTCTTAAATAAAAATGTAAATTAAAATAAGTAATTATAATATAGAACAAATTTTTAAATAATGAAAAAAAAAAAAAAATGAAAAAATAATATGATTTAAATTAATAAAAAAAAAAAAATAATAAATAAAAAATAAAATAAAAAAATAATAAAAGAAAAAAAAGTAATAAATTTAAAAATAAAAATAAAAAAAAAAAAATATGGAAAAATAATATAAAAAAAAAAATAAAATAATTAATAAAATAATTTAAAAAATGAAAAAAATTATAAAAATAATATCAAAAATTTAAAAAAATATAAATTTTATTTAATAATAAAAAAAAAAAAAAAAAAAAAAATAATAAAATATTAATAATATAATAATAATAAAACATAAAAAAATTAAATATAAATAAAAAAAAAAAAAAAAAAAAAAAAAAGAAAAAAAAATAAATAAATAAGGTATAAAAAAAAAAATTTGGAAAAAAAAAATTAAATTAAAATAATAAAAATAAAATTTAATATTAAAAATTATAAATAACAAAAAATTTAAAAAATAATAAAATAAAAAAAAAAAAAAAATTAAAAACTTAATAAAAAAATGAATAAAAAAAAAAAATATAAAAATATAAAAAAAATATTTAATAAAAATAATGATATATAAACAAAGAATTATTTAAAAAAACTAAAAATTAAATAATAATAATTGATCTAAAAAAAAATGATAAAATAAATATAATAAAAAATATTATAAATAAAACTGACAATGAAAATAATTAAAATAAAAAAAGAAAAAAAAAAAAAAAAATATAAAAATAAAAATGATAATAAAAAAATAAATTAAGTGAAAAAAAAAAATTTAAAATAAAAATTAAAAAATTCAAATAAATGAAAAAATAAAATAAAATAAAAATATAAAAAAGAAAATAACATAACTGATCAGTTATAAATTAATAAAATAATAAATAATAAAATATTAAAAAACTGTAAAAAAAATAAAAAAAAATTATTGAAAAAAAAAAAAAAAATAATAACAATAAATAAAAAATAAAAATGAATATGAATAATAAAAAATTATAATAAAAATATATAAATAATATATAATATTTAAAAAAAAAAAATAATTGCAATTTTAAAAAAATAAAAAAATAAATATCAAAAATAATAAAAAAATAAAAAATAAAAAAAAAATAAAATATTAAAAAAAAAATGAAGTATTAAAAAAAAAATAAAAAATATTAATATAATGAGATAAAAATAAATATTAAATAAATAAAAAAATAAAATTTAAAATATAAAAAATATATTAAAAAAAAAATAGATATAATAAAATATTAAACAATATTTGATAAAATAACATTATATATAAAAATATTAAATATAAAAAAAAAAAAATTAATTAAAAAAATAATTAAAAATAAAAAAAACTTAAAAAAAATCAAAAATAAATAAAATAAAAAAAAAAAAAAAATAATAAAATATAAAAATAAAGATATATAATTTAAAAAATATAAATTAAAAAAATATGAATACTTTTAAAATAAAATAAATATTAAATAAATAATAAATAAATAAATATAATTTTATAAGTGTAAAAAAAAATATTAAAAAATAAATAAAAAAAATTAAAAAAAATTAAAAAATAAAAATTGATATGAATAAAATTTAAATCAAAAATATTAAAAATAATTTGAATAAAATTATAAAAATAATAAAAAAATTAATAATAAAATATTTAAAGTTTCAATTTTAAAAGGAAAAAATTAAAAATAAAAAATACATTAAACTATATTATTTTAAAAATAAAATAAAATAAAAAAAATAATATTAAAAAATAAATAAAAAAAAAAATTAAATTTAAAAAAAAATTAATAATAAAAAATAATTTATGTTATAAAAAATGAAAAAAAAATTTAACATATAAAAATCAATAAATAAAAATAAAAAAAATAAAAAATAAATGAAACAAAATATAAAATAATATATTAATCAATATAAAAAAATAAAAAAATAGAAAATAATTAACTAAAATTAAAAATAAAAATAAAAAAAATAAAAAATTAAAAAAAAAAATATTTAAAATAAATATAAAATAGATTAATCATAATATAAATTGATAAAATTAAAAAAAAAAAATTAAAATATTAATTAAAAAAAAAATTAAAATATTAAATCAAAATATATAATTAATTAATAAAAAATAAAAAATCATAATAAAACAAATAAAAAAAAAAAAATAAATAAATATAATTAATAATAAAAAAATTAAACTAATAATAATATAAAATAAATAAATAAAAAAAAAAAATATAAAATATAAATAAAATAAATAAAAATGAAAATAATAATAAAATTTAATAATGAATTATAATAATAAATAATAAATAAATTAAATTATTAAAAATTAAATTAAATAAATTAAAAAAAATAAAATAAAATAAATAAAAGTATTGTATAAAGATAAAAAAAAATAAAAAAAAAATATTATAATTAAAAATATTAAAATTATAATAAAAATAAAATTAAAAAAAAATAAAATTAATATAATTTTAATTATAAATAAAATAGGTATAAAAATAAAATAATTAATAAATTAATAAAAAAATATTATAAAAATTTAAATTAATTATAAATCATAAAAATAAAAATTAATTAAAAAAAAGATATATTATTAAAAAATAAAAATAATAATAATAAAAAAAAATTATAAAAATTAATTAATTATATAAAATAAAAAAAAATTTAATGACTTATATAAAATTAAAAAAAAATAAAAAAAAATAAAAAATTATAAATATAAAAAATAAATATAAAAAAAAAAAAATAAAATTATAAAAATATTAATATAAATGAAAATAATTAAATAAATACAAATTAAAAAAATATTAAAATAAAAAAAATATAATCATTAATAAAAATTATATAAAAATAAAATAATAATAAAAAAAAAAAAAAAAAAAAAAAAAATATATATATAAAATGATAAAAATAAAATGATAAAAATTTAAAAAAATTAATAAAAATAAATAATTAAAAAATAAAGTAAAAATAGCAAAATTAATAAAAAAAATTTGAATTATAATAATAAAATATAAAAAAAAAATTAAATAATACTAAAAATATAATAAATAAAAAATAAAATAAATAAAATAATAAAATTAATTTTAACGAAAAATAAAATAATTATAAATGAAAAAATAAAAAAAATAAAATAATTAAATAGTACTAATGAATAAAAAATGAAAAATTACAATATTAAAATAAAAAAAAAATATAAAAATAAAAATAAAATAAATAAATTCATTTAATGAATATAAATAAAAAATTATAAATTTAAAATTTATAAAATTTATAAAAAATAAAATGAAATAATTTTATAAAATATAAAAATGTAAATAGGAATAAAAATAAAAAAAACATATTAAAAACAAAAATAAATTAAAAAAAAAAAAATAATAATGAAAAAAAATAAACTAAAAAAATTAATAAAAAATTAAAAAAAAATAAAAAAAAAATAAAAAAAGTAAAAAAATATAAAAAATAAATAAATTAAAAAAAAATGTAAAATAAAAAAATAAAATAATTTTTTAAAAATTTGTAAAAAATTTAAAAAATAAAAAAAAAAAAAATCAAAATAAAAAAAAATATTAAAAAAAAAACATATACATAATAAATAAAAATCAAATTACTTAATAAAATTAATAAAGAAAAAAAACTGAAAATTTAATAATAAATAAAAAAAAAAAATATGTAAAAAAAAAAATTATATAAAAATAAATAAAAAATAAAATAAAAATTATTTAAAAAAATTATTAATTTAAATAAAAAAAAAAATAATAACAAATAAAATAATTATATAATTTAAAAAAAAAAAAATAAAAATAAAAAAATATAAATAATTAAAAATAAAAAAAATAAAATTTAAAATAATGATAATAATATGTATAATAAATAAAAAAAAAAAAAAAATATAAAAATATTAAATTAAAAAAAAAATAAATTAATAATTAATAAAATAAAAAATAAATATAAAATAAAAAAAAAATAAAAAAAATAAAAATAGAATTTAAATTATAAATTTATAAAAATAAATAAAAATAATTTTTTTTTGTTTTTTTTTTTTTTTTTTTGGGGGGGTTTTTAAAATGAACAATATTAATAAAAATTTAAATATTAAAAAAAAAAAAAAAAAAAAAACTATAAAAAATTTAAAATAAAAAAAAAATAAATTAAAAAATTTAACTGAAATGACAAAAATTAAAAAAATAAAATTATAAAAAAATAAAAAAATATAATATTAATTAAGTAAAAAATAAAAAGAATTAAAAAAAAAAAATTAAAAATTAAATTTAATGAAAAATAAAAAAAATAAAAAAAAAACATAAATAAAAAATTAAAAAAATAATTAAAAAATAAAATTAAATAAATAATGAAAAAAATAAATTAAAAATCAATAATATAAATTAAAAAAAAAAAAATAATAAAAAAAAAATAAAAAAAAAATATAAATATTGATAGTATAAAAATAAAATTGAAAATAAAAAAATTAAAAATATAAATATAAAATAAAGAAAAAATGTATAAAAAAAAATATAAAAAAATATAAATTAAAATAAAGAAAAAAATAGATAAAAAATAATTTAAAATAAAAATAAGATTTAAAAAATGAAAAAAAATATAAAATAAAAATAAAAAAAAAATAATTAATAAAAAAAACAAAATTATATTAAATTATGAAATAAATAAAAAATAAAAAAAAAAAAATTTTAATAATAAAAAAAAATTAAAATTATAAATAATATTTAAAAATGATAAAAATAATTAATAAAAAATAAAAAAAAATGAATAAATGACTAAATAAAATTAAAAATGAATAAATAATATTAAATTAATTTAATAAATGAACTAAAAAAAAAAAAAAAGAAAAAATAAAAATCAAATTAAATAAATAAAAAAAATGAACTAATAAAAAAAAAAATTAAAAAATATAAATAAATTAAAATATTAAAAATTCAAAAATAATAATTAAAAAATAAAAAATGAATTAAATAAAATAATATAAATTCATTAAAAAAATAATAAAAAAAAAAAAAAAAAAATAAATAAAAAAAAAAAAAAAAAATAGTAAAATAATGTAAAAAAAAAAAAAAATAAAAAAATTAATAAAAAAAAAAAAAATATATGTGTGTGAATCAATAATAAAAAAATATTAAATAAAATAAATAAAAATAAACAGAAAAAAAAAAAAATTCAACAAATAAAAAAATATAAAATAAAAATAAAAAAAAAAAGATAAAATCTTTAATAAAATAATTAAATATAAAAATAAAATTTTAATAAAAAAATATAAAATAATAAATATGTAAATAAAAATAATTAAAAAAATTAATTAAAAAAATAAAAATAAAAAAAAAAAAAAAATAAAAAAAAAAAAAAAATAATAATAAAAAAATCAAAAAAATAAAAAAATAATAAAAATTAAAAAAATAAAAATTCAAATAAAAAAAATTGTAATGGAAAATAAATTCAAAATAAATTGTGAATAAAAATATGTAAAAAATTTATCTAAATTTATATATAAATAAAAAAATAAAAAAAAATAAAAAAAAAAAAATCTTAAAAATAATTATAAAATAAAAAATAAAAAGATAAAATAATTATAATATAAAATAAATATAAAAATTAAAAAAAATAATTATAAAAAAATTAAAATAAAAATTAAAAAAATTAAAAAATAAATTAAAATAAATATAAATATAAATATTTAACGTTATAAATTGAAAACTAAAAAAATATAAATGTTAAAAAAAAAAATGTATAAAATCAAAAAATATTAATAAAAATAAATAAAAAAAAAAAATCTTAAAACAAATAATAAATAAAATTAAAATTTAAAATTAAATAAAAAAAAAAAAAACATATAAAAACATAAGACAATATAAAAATTTAAATAAAAAAAAAAAAAATTTGAAATAATCAAATTAAAAATATAAAAACATTTTAATAAAAAAAAAATATTTAAAAAGGATAAAAAAAATAAAAAATTGGGAAAAATAAAAAAATAAATAAAATAATAAATCAACAAAATTAAATATGAAAAATAAAAAAAATTTAAAAAAAAATAATAATAAAATAAATAATAAATAATAATTGAATAAAAAAAAAATAATTTAAATATATAAAATAAAATAAATAAAAATAAATTTAAATATTAAAAATATGTAAAATTAAATAATATAAATATAAAAAAAAGAAACAAATATTTTAAATGATAAATATAAAATGATATTTATATAAAAATAAAATATGATAAAATAAAAAAAATAATATATTATATTAATATTGAAATATAAATGACATTAATATTAAAAAATAAAAATAGAATTTAATAAAAATTAATTAAAAATAAAAAATATAAAAAAAAAAAAAAAAAAAATAAAAATAAATAAATAAAAGATACTAAAAAATTAAGCAAAAAAATGTTTAAAAATTATTAAAAAAAAAATAATTAATGAATAAAAAAAAATTAAAAAAAAATTTGAGATAATTGTAAAAATAATATTTCAAAAAAAAAAAAAAATAAAAAATTTTAAAAAAAGTGATAATTAATAATAATAAATGAAAAAAAAATAAATATTAAATAATATAAAAATAAGTAATAAAAAAGTAAATTAAATAAAAAAAATAAAATAAAAAAAAAAAAAAAATATGATAAAAAATAAAATAAAAAAAAAAAAAAATAATTATTAAAATTATAAATATAAAATAATAAAAAAAAAAAATAAAAAATGAAAAAAATAAAAAAATATAAAATAAAAAAATAAAAAAAAAAATCAAAAAAAATATTAATTATTAAATAAAATTTTTTTTTTTTTTTTTTTTAACTAAATTGATAATAATAAAAAATATAAAAATAAATAAATAAATAAATAATAAAAAATTAAAAATAAATAAAAATAATAAATGAAAAAAAATACATAAAAAAAAAAAATTAAAAAAAAAATAAGTAATATAATTTATAAATCAAAGTGGGATGTGAGATTATAAAATATAAATTAAAAAAATTAAATTGATAAATATAAAAAATTATATAAATATAAAAAAAAAAAAATAAAACAATGAAAATTAAATTAATGAATTAAAAAAATAAAAAAAATAAAAAATATTATTAATGTCAAAAATAAAAAATCTAAAATATAAAAATTTATCAAACAAATAAATTCCAATTTAAATAAAAAAAATAAAATAATCAATATTAAAAAAAAAAATAATTATAAAATAAATATAAAAATTTAAAAATCTTATAAAAATAAAAAAATGATAAAAAATTTAATAATTAAAAATAAATAAAAAGTTAAAATAAATTAAAAAATATATTAAAAAAATTTTATAATTGAAAAAATAAAAAAAAAAAAATAAAAAAATAAAAAAAAATAAAAAATTAAATAAAAATAATTATAAAAATAAAAAAAAAAAAAAAAAAAAAAAATTAAATTTAAAATATAATCAAAAAAAAAAAAAAAAAATAAATGATAAATAAAAATGCATAAAAAAAATAAAAATAATTAAAAAAAAGTTAAATAAAAAATTAAAAAGTTAATAAAAATGAAAAAAATAATTTAAAAAAAAAAAAAAAAAAATTGAAAATCAAAATAATTTAAAAAAAATTAAATAAATTATTTTATTAAATTAAAAAAAAAAAAATATAAAATAATGGAAATAAAAATTTAATATAAAAAAAAAAAAAATCATAAAAATAAATAAATTAAAAATAAATAAATATAAAAAATAACAAATAATAATAATTATTATTATAATAAAAATAAAATAATGTTTATAATAATTATTAAATGAATAAAAAAATTTTTAATAAAAAATATAAAAAAAATAATAATTGTATTGACAACATAATGTTCTAGTTGTTATAGATACTTTCGGATCTTCTTGCGCACGCAACTTGTGTCACCATTTTATACACATTGCTGTGTCGGGAGCAGCGACAAACAGATGCAATTGGAGTGTTTTCAACTTCAAAGGCTTTCGGGTTTGGAGCTAAAATCTTCAAACACTTTATTCAAGAATATGAGAGCAACCACGTGCGGCTAGATTGCTACTTCTTACGGAATTGTCTCGAGAAAAACTCGAGGCGTATTGATCAAGTTCTTGGTTTAAATAAAGGCAATACATGTTACAAAACAAGCTATACGTTTGGAACATAGAAATGTTCGTATACCCAACAATGACAGTTACGAAGCATGGGTTCAACTTTACCACTGTTTTTACGATAATGGACAGTGACAGCGATAATAATTATGATCAAATGACGTTTGGTAAAGTCTTGTGTCAAGATGGGGACAAAATTGGTTTGGCACTGAACCAGTACATGTGCTACATTAAAAATAGCGTACTGCCGTAACTTGGAATGAATATGTGGTTCTTGTGAAATCATGCATCGGTAGCTTTCACATATGAATTTAATGAACGTGGACAACAGGCGACTGGCTGAGGTGCGTTTGGGGTGGGCAAAAAATGAAAATGACAGGGGTTTACGAGTATTTAACATGTTAATTTAAGTATAATAAATGAGTATTTACGTCATCGCCGCGGCTGGATTGCCGCGGCCCGTACAATACGGACACATGGCCGACGCATGCGATAATGATAGGTTAGAAAACGAACTCACCACATAGTGCTGGCTTCCATATTCCTTCCAATGTGAACGAGTTTTTGCAGTCATCGCAATTGTCTTAGTTAAGACTATCTAGATAATTACTGCGCGTTTTGGAATGAGATATCTTGAAGCACGAATTATTTTATATATTAAAAAATTATAATATTAAATAAAGGTAAATTGAATTCATCGTAAACGATTATAAATATTAAAAATACGGAGAAAACTAACTAAATATTCACAATAATTATTATATCGATCTAAATTAAAATTGGTTTGTAAACGAAACGTTATAACCGATTAGCTTCATTTTTGAAGGGTTTATGTGTTGTTGGAACGGCTGGTCATTGCGCGGTAAGGGATAAGGACCGTGAGTGTCGTGGTAGCGCGACCGGCGACGAGTGAGCAACTGAACGAACGGCACGATAAAGAGGCGAACGAACTAATTCGCCAACGCTCCAAGTTGCGGATGGAATGAGCACAAACGGCGCGGTGCGCACGCTTTTGCTCCTTGTTTATCGGCGGATGGAAGTAGATTCTTGTTGAATAAGAAGAAGTTCTATAACGGCGGCGAGACACGCGGGGACGCCCGAGCGCGCGACGACTGCAACCCACGCCGCCGGCCAGACACTGCCGGACACTCCGGACACACAGAAATTTTGTAACACTCATTTATTTATAGACTTTATACGACTAAATAACAACTGACCAAACGTTACACCCGTGCGATGCACGAAGACCAGGTTTTAAGGAATAGGTACAAACGCGTTAACTCCGATAATAAGGATGAGAATAGCATTTTACAAAAAAAGGGTCTTATCAATCACATTTTTCTCATAGGCGTAGGCCTATTTATTCGCTAGTTTTGTTAAAATAACTTCCTGTAGGTTACTGAAATTATGATAAGCAGTCAAATATTACTAATGTAAAGCTATACAGAAAAAAACGGAAACAAAATTTCAAACGAAGAAATCTATTACCTATAAGAAATCACACTAATTCTAATAAATTGTAATGTTCTGTGTGCTTCTGGATGTTGCTGACGTTGCCACACGACTAGGTGACACCAATTCAATTTTCAGAATGCCATATAGAATCAGCTTCCAAAAATAAAAGCAATTCCTTGTTGATCCTGTCTCTTGCCATAAAATAGTAAAATAGAACCGATGAGAGGACAAGGATTTCACATTTCATTTAAAGCTCTACCCTATGCTCCCGGGTATATTGATTTTTTTCATGTTTAAAGCAGAGCCAGAGCAATATTCTCGTACAAGTATTAAGTTAAATGGACCTTTTCAAGTTATAATTGGCTGTTTTCATCCCTTGCCTGCGTATGTGTTTGCGAATTCAGAATAGCATTTTTGTTCAGAAAGCAATTTTGCTTTCAAGGGAAGATCGTAATATCGAAACATATTTATTTATATTCTCTTTATGGGTGTGTCGTTTTACACTTTCATAAGTTGTAACACTGTGTTCACACGACTGACAAGTTCTTTTCACTCTGGGTTCTTGGAATTTTCAAGGATTTTCAAAAATTTATTATTCATAAAATAATTACATGCAGATATAATTAAAGAAATAGTTTTTTTTTTACAAATATTTCATAATCTAGAGGGAAAATGCTTGCAACATGGGTATTTACCAAACTCACTCGTACCCTATCTATTATAGACTAAACGCTACCACATTCCAGCTTATGGGTATCTATAGCCATTCCATGCATAAGGTTAACTTGTTTACCCCACCAAGAGCACAAGTATGATTCTTTATTTTTTATACCTAGGTACATAGAAACTCGAAAAAACAGGCATATGTGTACCTATTTACCTGTTGTTGTTTTATATTACGTGTGATTTACAGCCATATTTGGCATTTTTAAGTAACATACGAAATGAGAGAGGAGCGATTTAAGGACCAATGGTGCTGTCCTCTTTATTACCCTGAAAGTGGTGTTATAGCAGCCCCCGAAGGTCGCAAACTGAATGAATAATGAAAGGTAAAATGCTGCTAAACAAAATTAGATCGACAAGTCTCCAGCTTGGAAACTAACAATTACTATCTTTAGTTTCCTAAGTTCGTTTTTGCTGAAGTCTTTACACTCTATTAAAAAGACCACTGATATCAAAGCTGCACATGCACTGAGATTTTGGCTTCATTCCATTAATTAGATATATTTCGACACAGAGGACATTCTTGTTTAGGATGAAGGGCTGCTGATGCATTTTTGCTAAGTGGACTTGTTTTAAACAATTCTATAAATTAAATATATCTCCTTCAGAAATTATAGCACCATACGAAGGCAAAATAAAATTAGATTAATCAGACTAAAAGGTTTGTCTATTTCATTTTTAAAAGGAAGATTTTTCTCAGAGTCCGGCCTCAGTACTACAAAATTGTGACGCTAGAACATGTTCTTTCAAAAAGATCAAGTTTTGTCGTAAAAAATAGGTACGAGTATGATTCTAGATGCGAAATTATTATTCAACTTCACGCAATCAATGTTTGGAAATAACATTAGCAACCACAGGCAGTAAAACCTCACGAACTAGCTGTGAAATAACTGTAATTTTAGAATCAATTTTCCTGTTTACATTTTTCCCCCTCTCCTCCCTAACCCCCTCCCCTACTTCCCTCCTCCTCCCCTTCCTCCCCCTCCCCCCCCCTCCCCCCTCTTCCTCTCTCCTTCCCCCTCCTTTCTCCTCTTCCCTTCCCTTCCCCTTTCTTCTTCCTACCTTTTTTTTTTTATTTTGTTTTTCTCTCCCGCCCCTCCCTCCTCCTCCTATCCCCCTCTCTCTTCCCTCCCTTCCCCTTTTCCTTTCCCCCCTTCCTGTGTTTTTCCCTCTTCCCCCCTTTCCCTCCCTCCCCCCTTTCCCCCTCCCTCCTCCCCCCCCTCCCTTCCCCCCCTCTTTTTTTCCTTCCCCCCTTCCCTCCTCTCCCTCCCCCTTACCCTCCCCCTCCCTCTTTCCTCCTCCCTCCCTGCCCTCTCCTTCCCCTCCTCTCCCCTACCCTCCCTTCCCCTCTCTCTTCCCTTTTTCCCTTTTCTCCCCTCTCCCCTCCTCCCTTTCCCCTTTTTTTCCCCTCCTTCTCCCCCCCCTCTCTTCTCTCCCTTTCTCCCTTCCCTTATTTCTCCCCTCCCCTAATTTTTTTCCTCTCTCCTTCCCTCCTTTCCCTCCTCCTTCCCTCTCTACCCTCCCTTCTTCTTCCTCTCCTCTCCTCTCTCCCCCCCTTCTTTCTCTCTCCCTCCCTAATAAAAGCTTAGCTATGCAAACAGTGTTCGCTGATCCATGCATAATTTAATGAAAGATATCAATATAAAAAAAAAAAAATGCAATATTCAAGGATAGAATACATATGAAGTGCGGAGGTGAAAGTAAGACAGTCACAGACGACGCTACAAGTCTTCACTGTGGTTCCAAATTAGTGCAAAATAATCTCCGAGTATTTCTATATGGAGAGAGAAAGCAAGGGGAAATGGAGACTTCTCTGTAATTCTATCCTTTCTCTATAATTGGATACATAAATGTTGCAGCAATAGGAAATATCGTAATTAAGTATAATCTGTCCAATTAATTAGATTCGTTGAAAAATAAATGCGATAGTTATGTTTTATTATGAAAAATATAACCAATTGAATTTTCAAATCTCAAGGTAAGTTTTGAAAGATTTTTCTGTAAATGTCCTTGCAAATCCGAAAATTCTTGTTACAATCGATAACGTTAGATTGTTTCCTGAAAAGTAATCAGATAAATAGATAGGAATCAGTTTGGGTCCTTCGCCCTAACGATTTAAATATCACGGTGTGTTGGCATTTTTTATCAATTGTTTTTACTTTCCGCACGCCTTTTCCGGCTGATTTTCACGCAATATTTTGCTTGTAATGTTAGATAAGAGCAAAAGAAATCGGAGGACTTTAGCTTGATAAATAAATGTGGGCTTGGCCTGTTCGTCATGACATACAGATAAAAAACTTTGATAACGAATAATTTAAGCCCTATCTAATTGCATCACATTTTATTTGCTACACCCCCACGTCACGTTATGCTGATTTTCACGCAATTTATTGTTGTTTGATAAGAAGTATGTATGATATTCTAATCTTGCCGCTAAAGAAATGTATGAGTAAGCATATCATAGTGAAAATTCTGTACTTATCTGATAATGTGTGCAGTGACAGTTTTATCGCGCTATAGTTATAAATAGTTCCACATTATTATGTTCAACATTGAGAAGTAACGGGAAATGTGCGTTGTATATGACTGTACCTATTGCAAGCCTTTACAAAAACAGGAAAATAGATTTTCTTTCCTAAGTTCAATAGCCGGTCGCGGCACTGACAACCCATGAACGTTTTAAGTTTTTTTTTTAAAGAAAGATTGCTCACCCACTTAGAAACTATTTTCAACGTTTGTCTGGAAGAGTAGGATGAGGATTCTGTTTTTTTACAACAAATTATTTCCAGGGACAAGTAAAGTTGAACGTTCACAAGATCATAATATCAATTTTGAAATAACGATAACTGCTTATGAGAAACTTATCGTAAACATAGATGGCCTGTATACAGCTGCTATAAAATGGTCTCTTGACATTGAATGGAATAATATAAGAAAATAGTTCTATGGTCACGTTTTAGTTTCATGCGGTAACTTCTAAAATGCAATTAGAATAGTTATACTTATAACAAACATTAAAGTCTTAATGAAAATAGTAATAAATTGCATAAACACGAATAACCATAATTAATAAAATTACTACTTCACTTGAGGAGTTATTAAGAGCACCAAGTTTCTTTACCTTTACCTGTCAAAATGTCCAAGAATATTTACAGGTAATTGCAATCTTAATTTTCTTGAAGCGTCCTTATCTAGGAGACAATTTCAGAGTCCTATTGTATTCATAATTTATTGGATTTAGTCATTCACAGTTATTTTATGACAGCTGGAAGATAAAGTTTATTATTGAGCAAATAATAGTGCGATCATCTTACGTGTTTGAAGTATTGAATTATGTTTTTCGATGGTTCTTCAACGGGAATTATTCACTTAGATACGTTCGTGTGTTTTTGTGTGACGTACTATGATGTCAGGTTAGCTCATTGGCGGTTGCCTAACATCTAATAATACGTACTGATCAAATCGATTCGTACAATTTACGTGGGATGAAAATGCTAATTTATTTAATGTTTTAAATTTATACCCATTAAAAATAGGCATTATGATTCTTGATAAATCAATCACTATAACTGTAGAGATTTATGTTGCACCTTTTAATGTCCAAGAGCTATAAATACTATGTAAGTACGTTTTCATCTCGAACTGAGTTAACTTGTAATAAATTATGAATCATTTAGTGTAGGAGTCGGCTCGTTCGACTTTGGACCGTTTGACGTTCGTCTTTGCCTTGTCGGGGCTCCATTGTCTTAATTTGTGTAAAAAAAGCAAATGAAATCTTTACACAAGTAGTCTTGTTTATTTTTACGTGAAGATAAAAATATTACTGAAATACGATTAGTATTTTAAAATGTTTCACAGTCAGTAGGAAGAAGAGAAGAAGAGAACAGTGGAATTGCTCTAAATAAAATCCAGTTATAACGTGAATTGAAAAAAAACATTTGATATGTTTTCAAAATTGGAAAACTATTAGGTTAAAACTAGTAATATTACTACTATATAAATTTGGGAATCGCATAGTAGTTATGGATAGGATAGAGAGAACCTTCAAAATTGCGGCGTATTTGGCCTTCACAAAACTTTTGGGTTGGCTCAATAAACTTGAAACTAAGATCTTTAACAAAAGGTTTGGTCTTAAGGGAGTACATTACATAATGAAGTGTACGATGTAGGATTGCGAAAAATTTGACAAGTTATTCCTGCTGTCAGAGGAATATTTTGGCACCGTCGGCGTCTGTACCTCCCGCGCACTGTCTCTCGTACTAATAGATACAAAATAAGCGCGTGGGCATTAAGTGATGATAGCTTACTTGGAGGAAATGGAGAATTCAAGAATGACATTAAATGGTGACAAATCTTCGTGACATGTTTAACTGCATCACTCGTGTACAAACCGGTTGGGATTAAGGTCGAGATTGGTCGCTTCCTCCGAAGATATAGGCAATTTGCTTGGTCAGCTTCGGCCAAAGTGATCTAACATCTAATATTAGATCACGGTCTAATAATAAAATACATTTTACAATACAAAGTAACAACACCAATGCTTCGTTATTTTCTGGATCCACTTGTTCAAATAAAGGTGAGATAGTGCCTATCCACTTAAACGAAATGTTTACTGATATACGTGGAGTTTAAAATAAATAATCGTGTTATATTCCATAAAACTTTCCATAATCATCTGGAATTAATGAAAATTACTGTCAGCTATAAGATAATTCGCGAGCTTTAAGTGGGGAATACTGGTTGGACGTTTACGATGGAGAAGTCTAATGCGATATACCTATTCATAATTTAAAGATGTCTCTTGAATTAGAAATAATTAGTAAACGTTACTTTATGCCATAAACTATAAAAAGAAGATAATTTAGATATTCCTTGCGTGACGTTATTTTACACAGTCTATTCTCCCAACATCGTTAATTGAAGAACTTTGAGATACCTATCTATTATTTGTACGATTTAATGTATTAATGAGTGATGTAGTCTCACCTTTTGTTAGGAATATTTGGAGTTCTGCCCACCTTGAAAGAGACAAAGCAATGATTTATTAATACCCTTTTCCTGGTCGGAAGATCTGAGAGAAGAATTTTGTCAGTAGTGTTAGCCAGCTCTACAAGAACAATTTGTAAATCGAACAATGCTGGACTAAAAAAATATTCGTATCGTACAAACAGCCAATGATATGTATGACCCTTCATAAGCAAATTTTCTCAAATCTCAATCAAACTCAATAAGGTTCGGCATGCACTCTAAGTCTTTATTATTTTGACAGATTTCAAACGATATTACGAAAAAATAAGTGACATGTGATTGGTAAATAGTACCTAAAAACTCGTAAAAATATAGAGTCGTTCTCTAATATTGTGGAAAAAAGTAAGTCTTACAGACTTAGCCTTTGATCGACCTACTTCGAAGATAAAATGATTTACCAATATCGGAGTGAAATTAAGAGAACAAACGTTCCAAGAAAAATGCAGAGTCATTAGGATAAACTGTGACAAATATAAAGAGCAAAGAAAATGATCTTGCGAGTGCATTAGTTTAGTTTCTCTAAGTAAACCAGACCCTGGCATCACGCCAAAGAATATTAACATGAACAAGAAACTAGTAAGCATACGTAATGATTGGAAACGAACTTATCTGATTAGTTAAAAACCTCTTTGAAATCATCGCAAGGGGGAATGGGAATCACGACAACATTAATCTTAGTTGCGACAGTTAAATATCATCGTCACATGACACAAAACAAGATTTGAGACATAAACATAAATTACAAACTGCTCCAGTGGGAGGTCGATAAGAAATATCAAAAGAAATAAAATATACCGTAACAAACATAATGTATTATTATTTATTATTTCAACCATCTCGTAGCAAAATTAATACAAAAAGCCTCAAGGTTTTAGGACATCCTAATGGCGCAGTAAGACTCCATCACTTTGCGATGGAGGACATTTGTCGCAGATAAAAAATTACTGCATCAGCATGATAATGTGATGAAATGCTTGTGTAATATTGATTATAAATCAGAATTTTGTATCTTTTTGTCACCTGTACCGCGTGAGCCTCAATCACGTCATTTGAATTCAAGAAGCTAAATTTTAAGTGCGAACTTCAGATCCATTTTCCCGTTTTCTGATTTCTTGCCAACCTTGTAACACTAATGGATACATTTTCACAACAATGTCGAGAGCTAGTATATACTCGTACTTTGCCGTCAAAAATGCATGTAGTGTGCTTTTGCACTCTGGTTCCAAGCACGTTGGAATGTGAACATTGATCACGCGTCCAGCACGTGAAGTCTGCGTACGCACACAGACAACCGGACACACACATCACATGTGTGCCAAATGCCAATGTACGCATTGTTGGCAACTACGTGTGTGTGAGCTCTCTATACGAGTTCACGCTCACACGAACATTTCGTGGGCCGGCCATATATTTTCAAATCCGCACGATATTATGATTCGGGTCAAGTTGACATTATAGGGTGAGTTTTTGTTTGCTTTCGACACTTGACATCATTTGAGTAGGCAGTACCTGTCAAAAAATTACTCTTGGCGTATTTTTCTTCTAAATTAAAATAACTCAGGACGGCCGTTAACCTTTTCAGTCCAGCTGAGACGTCACCGTTTCGCGCAAAGATGTGTCAATAGTAATTTCACTGATACAAGTAGAATCTCAGTTCTGTGTATGGGTTCAGGCGTTTAGATAACCCTCAAAGTTGCTTCGTTGACATTATAAATTTTGTTTAAATAACATTATTATACGTTAACCTAACCTTTACTGTGTAATCCTGAACACATATTGTTGATAACGTAACATTCATATCCTGTGTGCATTGTTTGAAATAGTCACCTTCATGCTAGAGCGACTAATTGTGAATAGGCAATAGTTCCATGCTGACTCGCATTAAGTGGGGCTACTTATGTGTTACATCTGTACATACGTGGACAGTGAGTCAACATAGACTTCGTGACGTTCACCGAACACGCCCACGGAGATAATGTCAAATTAATTAACAAGCTAACGTTATCGCCGCCATTATTCCTTTACGCGTTATGTACTAATGTTTAACTTTGAAGTTATATTTAACAGAGTAAGCTGGGTTGATGTGTAAAAAGATAAATATGCTATAAACTGCACTACAAACACGTAGGTCGTGCGTCATAGCGGTTGAGTTTGCGTTCTGGTTGTCAATATTGGACTGAGATAAGTCCAACATCTGCAAACCGACAGCTGAAGCTGTTCATAATGTTGTAAGTTCGCGAAGACTTCTTCACGTGCCATGAAACCTGCAAAACTGAAGAAGCAGATTGTGGGCGTTTCCGTCGATAAAAAACGCGTGAAAAGAGATAATACTGCACGTGAGGAGAACGCACCTGAGGAGGGTTATTGCGTTTGAATTTTGGCTATAACGGGCCTGATTCTATAGAACTAGTTGGTAGTGATATAATAGTACGTGATGTATCATCAAGTATGCGTAGAAGGTACACGGGAGGCCTTATGGTTTTGGCAAGTATTTTTTGTCGTATGTTATCACGCGATGCGTGAAAAGTTTTTCTGTGTAGCCCAAGAGATGAATTTCTTGATAAAAAACTATTCTTCAATTCATATTTTATCAGATAAGCTCAAATTAATACGTATAAGTAGATTAATGCCTGCAATATTGTAAATACCTAATGTAAATTTTCAGAAATTTATGGCAGATTGCGTAACAACTATTTCAGGATATATTTAATTGAACATTTTTTATATTTTTTGTACACTTCCTTGGAGAAAAAAAGACATTTGTGAAAATGAAATAATTATGTCTGAAACGTTCTCGTTTGGAAGCGCTTTTCTGAGGCGCTAGGTATTTGTGTCAGGTAATTATGGTTTACTTTTGTGTATTTTCGGGCTTCGGTCCAGTTTCAGACAAAGCTCCTTAATTGCTTGCTACTAGTGTGACAAAAACAAAGCATTGAGGATCTCAAGTATCGAATTCTGTGTATTTTTATTTATTTATTAAATTATAGTCGGTTAGTCTAACAGATATGGTGGAATATCAGTACAACTGCGGACGAATGCTAGTTGACCTTTGCTACCCAATTACTGAGCAATACGATATACTAAGGTTAGACCGGTTATCAGGCTTTTAAATTTCTATGGTCTCTTAGGTATAAAAAAATTAAATTAAAAATTTAAAAAACCCCCGACACAAAAACTTAATTTCCCTTTAAAAAGTAAGAAATAATAAAAAATACGTCGCGTTGGCGGACCGCTCCTAATTATTTCTTACTTATCTACGATTTTTTTCATAAGTATCACATGCCTACCTTTTTAGGAGCGGTAAACTAAATTGAAATCACTGCATCCGTTCGGGAGTTATGATGCCACAGACAGACTGACAGACAGACAGACACGTCAAACTTATAACACCCCTCTTTTTTCGTCGGGGGTTAAATAGTCATAGCCATAGTTACGGCACCTGCATATCAAGTACGGGTAGGTACGAAGCTTTAGTGCGGGTTCGTAGCCAGATGCCATACTATACAATGTCACTAATCAAAGGTATATGATGCTCCAAGTATATCTTTTATATTATGGCTTCATAGTAAGGAAAAATCGTCAATCCCATTTGACCAGCCAATGCTGCTTGGGTGAAAAGGAGGAATTGAAACGGAGCATTGAGCAGACAACAAGCACGGAGCAGGCATTGTTTACATTGGTAAACAATGCAGGAGAAAATCACTATACATAGAAAAAATGTGTAAAATATATGAAGAGAAAGGCTGGTGTTATTCCTGCTAAGTACGCTGTAGGCTTATATTTCTTAAATTAGGCTGTGAAGACACACTATGCCTTTTGTCCTATCAAACCTTATCACAATACATATGTAAGGACTAGAAATTTTTCCATCTGATAGCCATCAATGCAAACTGGTAATGACTCGCGCTTTGTTTTTCCAAAATTGTTATTATCTTGACTGATGAGCTAATTACACTGTTTATAATTATCATAATAAAACATTGAATATTTAAGACTAGTTAGCTGGCCTTGGTTCCGCTCATGTATTTAGTATTTTAAATTAAAGTTGACTCATTAAATTATCTTTCAGTGTTCCTATAAAATCCTGTTGGGATAATCTGACACAGATATTTTCGGATAGTCACTTAACGCATTTCAGGGCAGAGCTCGTGGCTAAGTCAAAACCGCGAGGATCGATTGATCATAAGGTTAAACAACGCTTGGCGCGATCGGTCCTTGGGTTGGTGACCATCTTCTCATAACAAGTTCTTCCGAGTATCGGAAGGCATGATAAACTGGTGGGCCCCGGCTGTCATTTGAATATTTTAGGCAGTCGTTACGGGTAATCAGAAGCTAGAAAGTCTGACCACCAGTCATACCAAGGGGTATCGGGTTGCCCGGGTAACTGGGNTCGTGACGTTCACCGAACACGCCCACGGAGATAATGTCAAATTAATTAACAAGCTAACGTTATCGCCGCCATTATTCCTTTACGCGTTATGTACTAATGTTTAACTTTGAAGTTATATTTAACAGAGTAAGCTGGGTTGATGTGTAAAAAGATAAATATGCTATAAACTGCACTACAAACACGTAGGTCGTGCGTCATAGCGGTTGAGTTTGCGTTCTGGTTGTCAATATTGGACTGAGATAAGTCCAACATCTGCAAACCGACAGCTGAAGCTGTTCATAATGTTGTAAGTTCGCGAAGACTTCTTCACGTGCCATGAAACCTGCAAAACTGAAGAAGCAGATTGTGGGCGTTTCCGTCGATAAAAAACGCGTGAAAAGAGATAATACTGCACGTGAGGAGAACGCACCTGAGGAGGGTTATTGCGTTTGAATTTTGGCTATAACGGGCCTGATTCTATAGAACTAGTTGGTAGTGATATAATAGTACGTGATGTATCATCAAGTATGCGTAGAAGGTACACGGGAGGCCTTATGGTTTTGGCAAGTATTTTTTGTCGTATGTTATCACGCGATGCGTGAAAAGTTTTTCTGTGTAGCCCAAGAGATGAATTTCTTGATAAAAAACTATTCTTCAATTCATATTTTATCAGATAAGCTCAAATTAATACGTATAAGTAGATTAATGCCTGCAATATTGTAAATACCTAATGTAAATTTTCAGAAATTTATGGCAGATTGCGTAACAACTATTTCAGGATATATTTAATTGAACATTTTTTATATTTTTTGTACACTTCCTTGGAGAAAAAAAGACATTTGTGAAAATGAAATAATTATGTCTGAAACGTTCTCGTTTGGAAGCGCTTTTCTGAGGCGCTAGGTATTTGTGTCAGGTAATTATGGTTTACTTTTGTGTATTTTCGGGCTTCGGTCCAGTTTCAGACAAAGCTCCTTAATTGCTTGCTACTAGTGTGACAAAAACAAAGCATTGAGGATCTCAAGTATCGAATTCTGTGTATTTTTATTTATTTATTAAATTATAGTCGGTTAGTCTAACAGATATGGTGGAATATCAGTACAACTGCGGACGAATGCTAGTTGACCTTTGCTACCCAATTACTGAGCAATACGATATACTAAGGTTAGACCGGTTATCAGGCTTTTAAATTTCTATGGTCTCTTAGGTAAATAAAAATTAAATTAAAAATTTAAAAAACCCCCGACACAAAAACTTAATTTCCCTTTAAAAAGTAAGAAATAATAAAAAATACGTCGCGTTGGCGGACCGCTCCTAATTATTTCTTACTTATCTACGATTTTTTTCATAAGTATCACATGCCTACCTTTTTAGGAGCGGTAAACTAAATTGAAATCACTGCATCCGTTCGGGAGTTATGATGCGACAGACAGACAGACAGACAGACAGACACGTCAAACTTATAACACCCCTCTTTTTTCGTCGGGGGTTAAATAGTCATAGCCATAGTTACGGCACCTGCATATCAAGTACGGGTAGGTACGAAGCTTTAGTGCGGGTTCGTAGCCAGATGCCATACTATACAATGTCACTAATCAAAGGTATATGATGCTCCAAGTATATCTTTTATATTATGGCTTCATAGTAAGGAAAA
Organism: Heliothis virescens; assembly: GCA_002382865.2. Lineage (NCBI taxonomy): Eukaryota > Metazoa > Arthropoda > Insecta > Lepidoptera > Noctuidae > Heliothis > Heliothis virescens. The sequence goes on from NWSH02000517.1 coordinate 10,575,487, forward strand.
ATCGTCAATCCCATTTGACCAGCCAATGCTGCTTGGGTGAAAAGGAGGAATTGAAACGGAGCATTGAGCAGACAACAAGCACGGAGCAGGCATTGTTTACATTGGTAAACAATGCAGGAGAAAATCACTATACATAGAAAAAATGTGTAAAATATATGAAGAGAAAGGCTGGTGTTATTCCTGCTAAGTACGCTGTAGGCTTATATTTCTTAAATTAGGCTGTGAAGACACACTATGCCTTTTGTCCTATCAAACCTTATCACAATACATATGTAAGGACTAGAAATTTTTCCATCTGATAGCCATCAATGCAAACTGGTAATGACTCGCGCTTTGTTTTTCCAAAATTGTTATTATCTTGACTGATGAGCTAATTACACTGTTTATAATTATCATAATAAAACATTGAATATTTAAGACTAGTTAGCTGGCCTTGGTTCCGCTCATGTATTTAGTATTTTAAATTAAAGTTGACTCATTAAATTATCTTTCAGTGTTCCTATAAAATCCTGTTGGGATAATCTGACACAGATATTTTCGGATAGTCACTTAACGCATTTCAGGGCAGAGCTCGTGGCTAAGTCAAAACCGCGAGGATCGATTGATCATAAGGTTAAACAACGCTTGGCGCGATCGGTCCTTGGGTTGGTGACCATCTTCTCATAACAAGTTCTTCCGAGTATCGGAAGGCATGATAAACTGGTGGGCCCCGGCTGTCATTTGAATATTTTAGGCAGTCGTTACGGGTAATCAGAAGCTAGAAAGTCTGACCACCAGTCATACCAAGGGGTATCGGGTTGCCCGGGTAACTGGGTTGTGGAGGTCAGATAGGCAGTCGCTTCATGTAAAACACTTGGTTCTCAAAACTGCACCCGGGTAGACTGAAAGCCGATCCTAACATAGTTGAGAAAAAGCTAGACAGATGAGTTTACGCATTTCGGTCTAATTTAACTTTGAACGCGAAGAATGAGAGTTAAAAATTGCAAGCAAATTCACGAGCAATGCTCTGCCATAATCCTTGCCTATTTTAAGCCAACGCCACATCATAGCACTTCCGACCAAAGTTATTTATATTCAAGCATACCTGTATAAAACTGCATGCAACATTGTTTTTCATGTACCTGTAAATTATGTCCGTGGCTTTTTGTCCCGTGCTCGGGAGCGTAGCGCCACAAACAGGAGAACTACGAACAAAGCCTTGTTCCGCTGAAATTATTGCACAGCTCATTTTGTTATAGCTTTGAATGTGGTTCTTGTAACATTTTGAAAAGTATGTTTTATACTAAACGTATTTTAATGGTAATCTGTTTGTGAAATCTTTTTAGTGTAAAGATATTGGGTTTTTTGTTAGGAATAGTTTAGTTTTCTAAACGCCGCGCGGATTTTTTTGGGAGCCACATAGTTTTAGACAGTTTTAATTTAATGATATCTTTATTATTTTAACTTATATCTTTATTTTGCTTGACACTTAAAACATTCATTCGTGTTTAAAAACTTCCGCAATATTTTTGAATTCCTGAAAATATTACCGATTAGATTGTGATAGAATTTGATAAAATCATTTGTTTCGACTAATTAACTGGCTGATGCTTGATAATAATCAAATTATTATGATTGATTTGATGTTTAAATATCACTTCCGAGATTTATCAATACAAGTCGTTAATCCCCTGCGTTGCTCTCTAGAATAGGAAATATAAAGTTTACAGTTTTGAAACTGTTATGAAAACTGGAATGTTTCTTGACTGGGATTTAGGAAACCCTTTGACGCATCACTCTGTCACCTGAGACACCTTTAATAGAAGATTTCATAAACACGTTATAGATAGGTGTTACGAATGTAATAGGTATTTCGAAAAATATATTTGAACAATAGGAAAATAAGTATTTTGATAAAAAGTTTTTTTTTGAAATGCCATGACTACGTCTATGTATGGAATAGACAAACATTATGAAACGGAACGCAGGCAATAAATGCAGGTTATTTAGACTTTGATTGCATATTGTTGACTGTTTCTCATGTTTAAATGCATACCCACAATAGTCAGACTAAGCATAAAGTTTTTATGGCTATCTATTGTTAAGATACGAATCTATTTACTGAGCCGTGATTATATATCTCGCTATTTGTTTTAGGGCTGGGAAAACGGTAAGGTAATTCTGTGCTAAATATTGGCTGAAGAATGGGTCCTGTTGACGTAGCAAGTCTCATGGATCGATTCATTAAGGTCTTGTATTACTTTGGTTTGTAACATTTGGATACTGATGTCCATCTATTTGCTATTGAAAGGTCACTGGGCACCTTTGTATGGAAACTATACCCACGGCGGACACAAACGAAATATAGCACGATATAATGACCTAAGGCTCTGATTTACTATGGCATAAGTCGCATCAATGTGAGGCACGGGAATCTCGAGAAAATCAGGTGTAAACACCAGTTATAATCCCTATATCAATGAGGATTACCACTGTCAGAATTGGGCCGATTTGAGAAATTCTCTCTTTATTATGTAAGAAAATACACACCTATTAGCCTCATTATCATCCAGCCAGGATCTGATGATGGAAACTCTGAGAAGTCGAGGGCAACTCTAGAAAATTGTGGGCATGCACTAGGGGTCGCAAACCGGTATACCGAATACCGAAAATACCGGTATACCGGACAAAATTCAGGTCTATCTAATACCGGTATTCATTTCACAAAAACCGGGATTTTCGGTATTTTCGGTTTTGGTAAAATAAATAGGTAACAGACAAACACAAATAGAAAAAGTTACACCCCATTCAATTAAAATTACACGCGGGAGCTCATCCTCCTTTTTGTGAAGTTTAAAAATACTGGTCACATCCCGATGGAACTTAACCCGGGCAACTCGATACCCGTTGGCAAGACTGGTTGTCAGACTTTCTGGCTTCTGACTATCCGTAACAATTGCCAAATATAATGGCGTCTAAGGCCGAATGTCGGTGACGGCGGCTGTTCTCATATAAGGAGATTAGCCGGCTGTGCAGGACATATTATAGTGCACAATCATTTGCGCAGACACAGGTGCACTCCCTATTCCCTCACTCTCCCCAAATGGCTTGGCACGCGACGACGGTACGAGACCAGACGACATGACGTTATTCCCTTGGAAGATGGGTAGGCCTTTAGTGTGGGACGCGACATGCGTCGAAACTCTTGCGCCATCCCATCTGGCAAGTTCTGCGTGTTGTGCTGCTGCTGCTGCTGCCGCTGCGGCTGCGGAGAACCTCAAACTTGTTGGAAACTATATTTTCGAACCGTTTGGGGTTGAAACCATCGGGTCGTGGGGTCCGAATGCCCACGACCCGAGGGCCAGCCACCTAGAAAGTTCTTTAAATATAATTATTTAAAGAACTTTCTAGGCGGCTGGTTGACGCTACCCGTGACCAAAGGGCTGGCTATTAGCTTGGTCAAAGATTAAGCATTGCCATTCCGCGTGGCAATGCTGTCAGCCTTTTGGGCACGCTCCCGGTCGGCAGCGATGGGGAGGACTTTTTCGACACCTTTTAGTATTAGTTTTAAGTTTTTTTACTAAACTGTTATAATATGATGTAAAGAAATGTAAACAAATAAAAACCTTGTAATTTCTCTACATTAGAAAAATAATAGTCAAGATCGGCCCACCCAACTCTTAGTAATTTGTTAACAACCTTAAAAAACTGTTATCTAACCTAACCTAAGGCCCATAATAGGCATGACGACAGGGTAAAAAATAAGCAAACCCATTTAGTCCGTAATTTAGATTATTGCAAAATATTGGACACGTATTTTTTGTTTTTGAAATACTATAAATAATAACAAAGATAATGAGTATTAAAGTTCAGGAGTGGGGGGTCATGACGTCACGCCTATGCAAAAATCGTACGTAGGCGTGACGTCACGCGCAATTTCAACGGTCTATAACTTCGTAATTATCTGTTTAGATGAAAAACGAAAAAATACGTATGCAATATTTTTTTATAATCTAAAAGACGGACTAATTATTTTTTTTTAGTCGTCATGCCTATTTGGAGTAAATCGTCATGATAAGTATGATCTACCGAACGAGACGTTTCTGATGACATCAATTTCAACTTTTCAAGTCTATTGGAGGGTGGGGACGGGTCCCACAAAAAATCCGGCATTGTGTGTTTGCTAACTTTGGCTTAATCTCGGAAATACCGAAAATACCGGTATACCGGTATTGGTCCGAAGCCAATACCGAAAATACCGGTATTGCTAAAATGGTCCGGTATTGCGACCCCTA
>NWSH02000517.1:10591178-10607995 GCA_002382865.2 Heliothis virescens
GTCCGGCACAGTGGGAATTGTTCATTAACTTTAAAGATGTGTTTCTATCGGAGAACAAAAAAAGAAAGATAGTACCGGCACTTGTAAATTGGCCGGGTGGCGGGACTTCCGCAGCCGCCTCCGTCCGCGTTCCTTTCATCTTAAGCATAAGCTGGCTTGTCGCGAAAGGCGGCGGGAGCGTTGTCGCAGGCATTCGTGCGCATTCTTTGGTTCCTATTTCGTCACGTCACATAGCTCGACAATAGGTTTAATTATGAGAACCAGGGGCTAGAGGGGCAGCGAGAGAGACAAGACAAGTAAATAACACACGTTTCACGTAAGTAAAGTTTTTTTTATTAAAAGATTAAAAAGGTTTTTTATAAGTGACTGTAACTTAATGTAGAAAGATCTTATTCTTAATTAATAAAAAACTAAAAAATAAAATTGTTTTCAACGAATTAATTTCTTTTATACTTAAATGTTGTTCTCGAATATAATTTAACGCAAGAAATTAAAAAAAAAAACACTACTATTGTAACCTTGAATAAAGTAGTCAGCTCACAAAACAAAAAAAATTCAGCAGCCTTCGGTAGGCTTTCTTAATTCGCATGGTTGAGCCGATGGAGTGAGCGGCCCTATCTTCTTTGTGTTCTTTTTGTATTTTATTATTTTTTGTTGTTGTCAATCCCGGTGCGTCTTTGTTGTCTAGTCTATTGTTTGTAACGTGAAAAAAATGTTTTCTATCTTATCTATTATCTCATCCCGTCATTCCATGCACAGTCAGGCAGCGCTTCAGTCCTCCGGACAACATGCATGTCAGCCTGGGCCACAATATGGCGGTAAGTCCTCTCTTTGCGGAGTGGCTCGGAAGGAGTCATGGCGCCTCATTCCACATGACGCAGGTCCCTAACCGGACACGGTATTTCGGAAGTACTGCATCGCATTGGGCGGAGGTAGCGCCCGGGTGTCACCACTGCGCGGACGGTCCAGAGGACACGGTGGACACATGTGGAGGTGTGACCTTCGCGCCCTAGCCCTGGTTCAAGCCATGGTGCGGGGCGAGAGGAAATGGGAGCCGTCGCCTCCTTCTGCGAAGCAGTTATGCTAGAGAAGGAGGCGGCGGAGCGGCTGCGAGTCCGCACCGGCCATCCCGGCGTTGCCGTGGACTTGGTAGACACACGGGCGTCGAGTGTCGAGAGATGACTCCCGGCCACCGTCGGCGTGGGTCTGTGGGCGGTGAGTTTCGGGTGGCTCATCGTCCTACCGTCTCCTGAGAGACGGACAGGCCGTGTCGGCGGGCGGCGTTGTTCCACGCGCTCCTCAGAGAGTGTCAGCAAACCCCTGTGGGGCACTAGGGCCAGAGCCCGTCGGGCTGCGGGTTGTTCGAAAGAGTAACTTAACCATCTAGTAATTAATAACATTTTCTAATTATTCAAAATTCTGGTAACAAAATCTATTCACAGTCAGTAATTTATCTATAGATGTATAGATTTTCCATGATTTTTTACTTCTCTTGCAGCGCGCAGATTAATGCTGGTAATACAAGACCGCGATCGGTTTCTCTTATGTGATGCCGTGGCATTATATTGAGCTTTTTGTAAGGTTATTTTCTAAAAGGTGTTTTGGGGCAGGTTGTCTCAGGTCGACGAGGGCTGGTAGTCACATGTGACAACCAACCCCTGGCATGTCTGTTGACTTTTTGTTGGCTTTTTAAGGGTTTGCTATATAAATGTTATTTTTATTACAGAGCTAATATAATGCCACGGCATCACATAAGAAAAACCGATCGCGGTCTTGTATTACCAGCATTAATGCTGCGCGCTGCAAGAGAAGTAAAAAATCATGGAAAATCTATACGATCTATAAGATAAATTACTGACTGTGAATAGATTTTGTTACCAGAATTTTGAGATAATTAGAAAATGTTATTATTACTAGATGGTTAAGTTACTCTTTCGAACAACCCGCAGCCCCGACGGGCTCTGGCCCTAGTGGGCCCCACAGGGGTTTGCTNCTAATATAATGCCACGGCATCACATAAGAGAAACCGATCGCGGTCTTGTATTACCAGCATTAATGCTGCGCGCTGCAAGAGAAGTAAAAAATCATGGAAAATCTATACGATCTATAAGATAAATTACTGACTGTGAATAGATTTTGTTACCAGAATTTTGAGATAATTAGAAAATGTTATTATTACTAGATGGTTAAGTTACTCTTTCGAACAACCCGCAGCCCCGACGGGCTCTGGCCCTAGTGGGCCCCGCAGGAGTTTGCTGACACTCTCTGAGGAGCGCGTGGAACAACGCGCGCCGCTGACACGGGCCTGTCGTCTCTCAGGAGACGGAAGGACGATGAGCCACCCGAAACTCACCGCCCACAGACCCACGCCTACGGTGGCCGGGAGTCATCTCTTGACACCCGACGCCCGTGGTGTCTACCAGGTCCACGGCAACGGCCGGGATGGCCGGTGCGGACTCGCAGCCGCTCCGCCGCCTCCTTCTCTAGCATAACTGCTTCGCAGAAGGAGGCGACGGCATCCCATTCCATCTCGCCCCGCACCATGGCTTGAACCAGTGCTGGGCGCGAGAGGTCGCCGCCGCCAATTGCCGCTACGAGGACACGGCGGTGCCCATCCCAGGCAGGACACACCTCCACAGTGTGCTCCACCGTGTCCTCTGGACCGTCCGCGCAGTGGTGACACCCGGGCGCCACCTCCCGCCCAATGCGATGCAGGTACCTCCCGAAACATCCGTGTCCGGTGAGGACCTGCGTCATGTGGAAGGTGAGGGCGCCATGACTCCTTCCGAGCCACTCCGCAAAGAGAGGACTTACCGCCACTATTGTGGCGTGCTCTGCATGGGGCTGCGATAGATAGATAGATAGATAGATAGATAAAACATTTATTCAGTACAAACAATAACAGACACAAANAGGCGCGAGAGGTCACACCTCCACAGTGTGCTCCACCGTGTCCTCTGGACCGTCCGCGCAGTGGTGACACCCGGGCGCCACCTCCCGCCCAATGCGATGCAGGTACCTCCCGAAACATCCGTGTCCGGTGAGGACCTGCGTCATGTGGAAGGTGAGGGCGCCATGACTCCTTCCGAGCCACTCCGCAAAGAGAGGACTTACCGCCACTATTGTGGCGTGCTCTGCATGGGGCTGCGATAGATAGATAGATAGATAGATAGATAAAACATTTATTCAGTACAAACAATAACAGACACAAAGAAATTGACAACAAAAAAAAAATAAGAAAAGAAAAAGAAGATAGCCGGTCACTCCATGCGACCATGAGATGAAAGCTGAAGGCTGATTTTGTTTTTGAGTGTTTTATTCATTACGAATAAGTGTTTTTTTTTTTAATTTCTTGGTTAAAGTTATATTCGAACAACATTTAAGTATAAAGAAATTAATCGTTGAAAACGAATTTTATTTTTTAGTTTTTTTTATTAATTAAGAATAGATCTTTCGTTACATTAAGTTACAGTCACTTATAAAAAACGTTTTTATCTTTAATAAAAAAAACTTACTTGACGTAAACGTGTGTGTATTTACTCTTTTCCTCTCTTAAATTACTATGTGACTACCTACCCCAGCACCTGTGACAACCATCCCTGGCACGGGGTTAAATGTCACACTTTTCTTTTTTCATAAAAATATAAATATTTCTTCCACAGGCAATGTTAGCCACAAATTATTTGTATATTTTGAAACTAAGATAAATAGGCTATCTATTAATATATGATTCATCATCCTTGACTACAAAAAAACGTATTAAAAATACAAAAGAAATAAAATGTGACTTCCATACCCGGTCTCCCCTATAAATGGCACGAGGACCCGTGAGATATTGGGAATGTTTGTATCATCACAATTTACTACATGTGGTATTCGAAAATAAAAGGTAATATTTATGTGAGGTCCACTTGAACCGGCTAAGTACTATCTTATTTTACCTATATTAGGTACACTCCGAGCGCAACTGCTCAAACCAGACACGCATAAATATTACCTCATATTAAATAGTTAGCGCCATAAATCGTACAAAAAATTGTTCATAAAAATTAAAATTAAATTAGTAAACTTTATCAAATCCTAATATTTTATTTCGCAGTACCGTCTTGGTACTTAAGTGTAGTGCCGAAAAGGAACTTTATTATTATTCAAGCTTCATTAACATCGCGGCTTGAGGTAAGTTAGTTTATTTTAAAACACTCTATTAGGTAATAAAATGCATTTTAATTTATCGTTACTTATAATTTACTATTAATTAAGTGGTCCACAATATTCTTGGTAATACGAAAACACAGGGCCGCGACAAATAAACTGCTAGTAAACAAAATGTAAGTAAGTAATTAGTATTCATATTTGTTTGTAAAGTTTGTTTTTACTAAACATAAATAAATATTCCCAATATTTACTCCCAGAACCAACATCAATGGAACAAAACGATATAGGTTTTAGAATTCTTGCTTGCATAATCGCTGGCACGTGCTAGTTTTACATAAGGCACTATATTCATAATCTTATCCACGTGTTCACAAAATCACTTGTACCTATATTCTATTCGGAGCAAAACCGCACTAAAGCGTTACGGTGCTCCAAAGATTTCAGTATAGCAATATAATCCGATACAATATCGGCTTAGAGCCGTCCGAAATATAGTGCTCTTAACTGCAAACAAGTTTTAGAGTGGAGTTAGAGCAAGTTGGCTGCAAAAATGTAGTGGAGCCTTAATGAAGTGCAGTTGTGCTGACCGCTTGTGTACGGGACTGTACGCCCAGTTCTAAACAAGGAAAAATAATAGCCATCCCTGTGGCAGACTGGCAATTTGGAAGATACAAAAAAACCTTAACTAGTGTTGTGCTGAAACTCATTTATAATCTGTTACGTTTAGAACTCAAACTATCTATTACTTTAGATGCTGTGCAGTATGTGAATTTAAAACTAATTGTTATACCTAATCACTAAAGGTCACCGGGCACCTTTGTATGGAAACCATACCCACGGCGGACAGGAACGAAATATAGCACGATATAATGACCTAAGGCTCAGATTTACTATGGCATTAGTCGCATCAATGTGAGGCCCGGGAATCTCGAGAAAATCAAGTGTAAACACCAGTTATAATCCCTATTTCAATGAGGATTACCACTGTCAGAATTGGGCCCATTTGAAAAATTCTCTCTTTATTATGTAAGAGAATACCCGCCGATTAGCCTCATTGTCATCCGGCCTGGATCTGATGATGGAAACTCGGAGAAGTCGAGGGCAACTCTCGAAAATTGTAGGCATGCACCAAGTAAAAACTTGACATTCGTCGGTATATCGAGTGAGTCTACATGACCGAGAACTTTGGACCTTACCTGATGATGGAGACGACAGAAAGTCAAGAGAACTCCTCATAGGTATGTAGCAATTACTACGTGTTTGGGCTTATTTAATTCGTATTGGCGAGATCTTTGCACAGAGAGAGGTTTGACTGCCATTGTGTGACATGTCAAGTTTTTACTCTATGTGTGCCTACAATTTTCGAGAGTTGCCCTCGATTTCTCAGGGTTTCCAGTTCATCATCGGATGCTGGACATCAAAATTAAGATCATCCTTCTTTTGAGAAGTCGGTTAGCAATGCAAACAAGCGTTGTGACCTATACAATCCTCTGAAATCATTTGATTTTTATATTTTTTTAAACGATCCTGTACATTCTTCTCCATGGAATTTCAATGCAATATTTATATATAACGAAACGTCTTATTATTCCCTTTAAATTAAGACCATTTACATTCATGTCCGCCACTTTTCGCAAAGCGGGTCCAATTCGCCCAATGACCTTTGTTATATAATGTGTTGTAATGAGGTTGTAATGTAGTATTTTCGGTACATTATGTCTGTTGTAGTACGCAGTGTGAGTTCTAACATTTTCATTCATACGATTCTCGTATTCATACAAAGAGCAATGTAAGAGATTCGATTTTATTTTAAAATTCGATGCTGTATTATTTTATTTAAACTTAAATTCTTTTTTAAGAATCCCTGTGAATACTTAGGCGTCCTTATAAACTTGGAGAGAGTTTACAAGAACTTACATTACAGTAACTTATATTATGTTTGTACTTGTTGTTTTGCTAGGTATAAATAGATGTTAGTTGTAAAGTTATAATATAAAGGCACTTTTGAACGAGCTTATACTAAATGTATGGTTAATAAATAGTAACATGCATATTATAAAATACTTAAGTATCATGTTGCAATTTTTAGGCACCGTTTGCAAGTCTGTTCATATTCATTATTTTTCTTCATACTAGGTTATGTGAACAATTAAGTAAGTGCCCCCAATTTTGTTGGCACATATAATACTCTTATCAAACTTAATTACGAAAACTATGTTTTCGTGTAAAATAATAGATAAAGTCTCTATTTACGTACAAAACTTGGCATTAGATGGAAACGGAAATCCATTCTTCGATATAATTTATACCTAATTAGGTACCTTAAAATACATAGATTGGCTATTTTTTCTATTGTAAAATTTAAATTCGAAACCTTATAGAGAAAGAGAACGAGGAACCCAAAAGTCGTTTCGCAGCACTTAAAAGTGAATTCTTTGGTCTTTATAGCTCTCGCTGTAACAGTTAACAACTACAATATAACAAACAAAGAAGACAGACTCGACAAATTGGGTTCTCTGCGGAATGTCGCCACGTAGCGCGGACGGAGAATTAAGTACTGCATAATATTAAAGTACTACGCATAATTAACGGCTTAAATAAAGTGTACAGTTTTAAATAAACTTATAAAATACGTATACTCTACAAATAATGTACTTCATCACAAGGTGATCTTTACGCTAGCCATGTGGTCCTCACCCTTCTCGTACACTACTTTTTTGGGCGAATACAATTTCTCTTGTATCGCCGCGAAAGACTGTCCTTTAGTTTCAGGCAGTTGCAATAATATAAATATAACACCGAACACCGACAACACGCCGAATCCCCAGAAGGCGACGTAGTTACCTAAATTATCCGCCACCACTTGATACAACTTCGTCACTGCGAACGTCATTAGCGCCACAAATATTTGGATCACACAAGTCGCTTTTGATTTAATGTTTGTGGGGAATATTTCCGAAGTTATTGCGAAAGGCACTGTAGCTAAACCTATAGTATATGAGAATATAAATATTGGTATCACAACGATAGGAATGAATTTCACACTGACGATGTACTCGCTGTTCTGGTGTTTCATGAAGAAGTATGCCCCGATTATGACGTTGGCTAGTCCGACGCCACACGATGATATAAGTAATAGGGGTTTTCTTCCCAATCGGTCCACTAGTTGTGAGGACATCGCAGATGTAAGAAGCTGGACTGTTCCGAATAGTATACAAGATTCTTCGGCTCCCATGCCTCCCTCAGCTGCACCAAATATCTGCTGAGCATACGATATGATCGCAGTGCTGCCACAGAATTGCTGCGTAAAATATATGCCCATTAGAATGAATAGGCCTTTTCTGTTGCCACCTACAGTGAATAAGTCTTTCCACCGGCCTTTCTCCTTCATGTTTTCTGTGACTAAGCTGCTCATACTTTCCAATTCTTCTCTAACGTAGCTTCTACCTCTAAGTTTTTTAAGTGAGGATTCAGCCTCTTGCTTCTGTCCGTGTTTGATGTAGTAGTATGGCGACTCCGGCATAGTGCTGAACGTCACTACGAACAGGATCGGTATGGCGATGTTGAAGCTCGCCAGGCCGAGCATGGACACGTATGGCCCGATGCAATACTGAGACAGGATACCAAACTGAAACACAATCATTAGAACGTTAATCATTTTACTTCAACTGGGTTTATTGTTCATATGCGGATTTAAAGTGTTTAATTTTCAAATCAAGCTTTGATTATATTTTAAACTTGGGACGTTAGTTATTTACAAAAGGTATTTACAATATTCATCGTAAAAAAAATATAACAAAAATCTCAGAAATAGAGAAAAACTATCTAACAAATTCCTGGCATCTCACTAGTTACCTAGGCTCCTTCTATGTTGAGGAGAGAGCCAGTTTTATATTTAGAAATTGAGAAATTTCTTTCTTTAATCTCTTATCTGATACAGACGGCTAAATAACATTTTATTTATGTAAATATACTTTAGTTTATATAGCCTGATACATAATATAGCATGAATAACTAATTATGAATAGGTAGCATAGAAACGAGGTCATTAATTAGAATCGTTTGAGTGTTTCTGCTTATTAGCGACTGCATTCAAAGTGTATAGATCTTCGGATTATACTGTATATTAACCTCAAGGTTGTTGAAACTTGTTTTTAATTTGTCCAGATCAAGATCAAACCTGACGACAGATAAAATAATAAGAACTTTATATCTATTATTAAAATCAATTTGTATCAAAGTAAACAACATTATAATAGGAATTGTACCGATTTCCAACAACATAGATTAGAGATTAGGTACAGACGACAGCAGATCAACGTATACGAATCTGTCAAATTTTACCAATCAAACATTAACCACCATACCATTACCATTGTGATAAGGTTGAAAATCGATTGCAGAAATTTGACAGATTGTCTGTACCTTTCTACAATATTTTTTTAATGCATTTTTCACTAAATTATTTTCCTTCCTCGAATTTCTTTGTTTCTTGGTAATCAAATAGGTACGCAATGCGAAAAGTTTATATTTATTTTAAAACATTTTTTCCTCATTTCATTTAGTTGTAGTAATTTATGTTAGGTACCTAATGTGGCAAAGAATTGTATTGTTACACAAAAGGAAACCACAGGTATGTAACCAATGCTATGTGGCCTATTTGAATACCTTTCCAGTATATGCCTACTACTTCAATTTATTAAGTAAGTTTTTAAATCGTTTACAAAAATTTAATAGCCACTCCGTTTCCAGATAAGTACTTAAAAGTCGTTACAAATTAGGTGTACGACCCAATTACTCATTCAGACAATTGACCTTGAGATCATAATTCGGGTAGCAGACTAACCTTCGACATGACAGTGATGAGTGTTGCCATGGCGCCTCTGACGTCATCGGACGCGATTTCGCCAAGGTACATGGGCGCGGTGGTGTAAGCTATGCCGTACCCGAGGCCGGAGATGAGGCGGGATGCGTAAATTGTGGGTACGTTCCCTGCGAACATCACTAGTATCCAACCAATGATGTACGGCACCGAAGCCAGGAGTAGCGTTTTCTTCGTGCCGATCCTGTCGGCCAGGTACGACGCAGGAATGGGACTTGCGGCTGAAACGAAAATAAAACAATAATATAGCAGACGATTACATGAAGGACCTCAATGACGTTTAAGCGATGATTCAATGCCCTTTGTAGTCTAGACCTATCCAACTTTGCGGTTAATAGTGGCCATTGTTATTACCTATTAAAACGTATTTTTATGCCTCTGTACTAGGCATTTATTTATGAACTGGCTTTGTATAAGAAAACCGCTCAAAATACCTACTTCTCGTTTCTTACAGCTTTAGGGCTTTGGAGGAGTGGCTAAGTAACAATCGCAGTAGACGATTGATCATAAGATTAACCGGCTTGAGGAGGTCAGATAGGCAGTCGCTCCAAGTAAAACACTGCAGTACTCAGCTGGATCCAGTAAGACTAGAAGACAAACCCAGCATAGTTGAAAAAAGGCGGAGGATGATAATGTTACAGAAGGTTACAGCTTAATTTTTTTGACTAAAGCATTTTTATGTTTATCGTTCACTGCTATGTAATAACTTTGAACATCTGTCACGAGATGATATTAGTTTTTTTTCGCATTTGTTGATCGTTAAATAAAATAATTATACTTTACATTCACGAGCAGATACTAAAATTATTTAGCAAGGCGCGTCGCTCTAAGATCAAGCGGTTATCATGTTTCATTCTAGACACCCGATCACATTGCGGGGTAAGAACATTTTTATGTTATCCACAATACCTATCAGGTTACGAAGGCCAACCCCATCATTTGGGATTACCAAACAAGGCAGAATCACGATCATATTACGACTTGGATTAATGTGCCGACTAAATATGTAATGCCTTCGGGAAATTAATTGATTGTGTAATTCGAACGTAGAGTTTCCACTTTCCTTCGTACAAGGCAATGCAAATAGTCAGATAGCCTCGATATGGACGTGATACGTAAGATGAGTGTGTTTGCTCTTTATAAGCATGACCTGATTTATTTCTCATCACTCGAGATTGAAAATCACATGACGTTCAACTTTCAATCGGTAGAGCGATAAGTTAGCACAGAACGGTTATTGTTACTCGTACTCAAATATGGAGTTGTTGACCCGGTGGTGATTTAACCGTAGCAAATTGAAATAAATTACCGTAGAAAATTAGTTAGAATAGAATTTAAATTGGCATGGTAGAAATTAGTTTTCGTGAACTAAATTAGGTTGGGGAAGTGATATGACCAAAACATGTGACTACATTAATATGAAATCTGTAACCTTGTTTGTATTGTATGTACCTAAGCGATTTTTCACTGTACCTTATAGTTAGTAGGTAGTATTATAGTATCTGGCAAGACGTATTGGGCTTAAAAATGTTAACAAATTATTTGGTTATTTGTTTACAAGTAACATGTTGTGGTACTAACCGGAACATAATATCATAAGTGAGGCGATCCATGAGCTCTGATCTGCTGAGGTCTGTATGGGCGAGTCTGGTGCCAGCAGGATGGGCAGCGTGGGTGAAGTCCAGCCCACAGTGGTGCCAGCCGCAGCCGTGATCAAAGTAGCTGGAATATCAATAAAAGTAATTTTAAATATACAAATTAAACTGTACTAATCTTATAAAGCTGAAACGTTTGTTTGTTTGGTTTAACGCATTAATCTCAGCAACTACTACTGGTCCGATTTACCCGGGTGCGCAGAGTAGTTCCCACGAGATGTGGGTAAAACCGCTAGTGGAAGCTAGTTAAAGATGAAATTGTTTTTTGTTTCTTTGCCCTAAAGGCTACGAAACTACTAAGCCGGTATAAAAAATGTTTTCGCTGTTGAAACTGCTTTTAAACAAATAGTCGGGTATAAATAGAGATTGAGTATCACTTAGCTACCTGTAAAGTTCAAATTAGGTTTGTGTACTTATGTAGTTGAGAAACTGCACTTAGCTGTTAACTACGAAAATTTCATAGAAAGTCTAAGTTGCTGGAAAACCGTGTAACTTATACCGATAGAACCTTCGTTTCAAAACAGGAATTAAGGTTCAATCGACGCGAATGTGCGGTGTATTGGTAAAGTTAATCTAAAGTTAAAAGTTAATCTAAAGGTAAAGTTAGTCTAATGTGAATAACTGTGTATTTAATAATATTACGGTAAACTTAAAGCAATGAAGTGACTGCTTTTCATAAAACAACATGCAACTCTGAACTTTGTATTGCTAATCAGTGTCACAATTATAATTATCTCAAAGCGTCCTAAATTATTACAAATTCCTGTAACCTTAATAAAAATCCTATCTTAAATGTGGTTAATTAGTTAACCTCGGTCTCCTTAGTAGGTGGTGATTAATTATCTTTCCTTTATTAGGTTCCCCAATTTTATCATTAATCATATTGCTGTGGACTGTGCTAATCTGGGAATTCGGAATGCCGGCTACCTAGTAGTTTATAAAATACTAGCTTCTGCTACCGGCTTCGCCCGCGTAAGACTTAAAATCCCGTTTTTTTCCGTTCCCGTTGGAATTTTGGGAAATTCTCTGTCTGATTCTACACTCCTTAAGAAACCTTCAAACCGTATTTCAACTTTCTATATTCAGTAGCTTCGTCTGTGCGTTGGCCGACACTCTATCAATAAAGGAGTTTTATATATGATGCAGTCAGAACTCTTAATCAGTCAAAACTACTTTTGACCGTAAGCTTTAGTCAAAAGTACTTTTGACTAAAGAGGTTGGTTAAAACTGCTTTTGACTGAAAATTATTGGTCATAAGTAGTTTTGACTGACGCTCTTGGTCAAAAGTAGTTTTAACTGAAATAAAGCATCAGTCAAAAGTACTATTAACTCGTTAGATGTGAATTATGTGATGATAGTGATGACCTAAATTAAAATGTTCTAAGTATTATGTTGAATAATGTGTATCATTCCGAATGTTTATTTATTGTTATAAAATAAATGTCCTAAAACATTGTTAAAAGTCAAGTTTTAATGGCAGAAACGAATCGCTGTAAATCCGACTCCACGTAGTCTTGTCTGTCCTACCCCTAGAGTGTAATTCAAAATCGCGTAGGCGCGGAGAGGCGAGGCGGCCCGCGAGTTGAGGAGCAGGTGGTTGTAACACTGGTGAGCGTTAAACCTATCTGCGACGATAAATTCGCGTGGGACCGCCGGAGCCCTGCAGCGCTGGAGCCGTGACAGAAACCATGCTGCTGCATGATGCATGCTTGCTTGCATGTTGCTACTAGTAATATAAAAATTTATATATGCGTTTGTCGTTTTTTTTTATCGACCACCTTTTTAAGAGTTTTGACTGATACAACCAGTCAAAAGTATTTTTGACCAACGCCATTGGGCAAAAGTACTTTTGACTGTTATTTTAGTCAAAAGTACTATTGACTAATTAATTAATTAATAATTGCTTACGGTCAAAAGTAGTTTTGACTGATTTTGCTAGTCAATAGTAGTTTTGACTGGTTAAGAGTTTTGACTGCAACATATATATTGATGATTGAACTGTCGAGACAATTATTCATCTAGCATTTAATGCCTTACCTAAAAGTACATAAATAGAACGCAACAACATAAAAGTGAGTTGTTGGTGAAAACGTAAAACGAAACCCGTATTCCATTAGAAAAGTAACGGTTTAGGTTACACTGCAGATAAAGAATAGATAACGTTACGAATTGTCGCTATTTAGTGTTCCAATTTACATGTTAATGCTAAGTACCTACATTAGATACGTAGTAAGGAATAGTAACGCAAAGGTCGATCAATCGATGAAAGTTCAGGTAAGGAAGCCGCGATGTTCTTTGATGGGTAGCTAACGTGGCCTCCCATTTTATATTATTTCACTTTTTTCCCTGTGGGTGAAGTAGATTTAAACAGTACTCCGTTATTTCTTTTAACTCTTTCAAAAAACCCCGCAGATCCGTCTGTATCATCATAAAAAAACAGAGTCATTTCTCCCAGTTGGTTTAGCAAATTTAGCATTAGGCTAAGCCCGGCCTTTAGAAATTCTTCAAGAATGGATCCTGAATCCTGAAGTCCTTGCAAACAGAGCTATATTTTGCATTTGAAAATGGCAAGTCAAAGCAAATTGTTCATAATTTCCTCACAGTCGAAAGGTCTTCAAACTATTAAAATTCCCCCACTATCTAACACGATAATTTCAAACGACATGTTTATTTTAAACCTACCTACAATGTTTATTTACTAAAATATGCAAAACAAAACATTGATACTGCGATCGTGTCGTCTCTTATAAACATTGAGACACAAAAGCAAACAGTGCAGGCATTTAGATATTGCTCTATTGAATGTTTAACAAAACCAGTGTTATCTATACATAATAGAACAATATTCTAGCGTTTAAAACACGACATGCAGTTTTTCAGCTATTGTTGACAAGCTGAATACGGTATTTATCAGTCTTCACGTATGTTTGTATGTTTCCATGAATACCCTTTCAATGTGTTTTCAACAAAATTGATACAATGACTTGAATGTTGAGAAGAGAATAATGGAACATCATTATGTAAATAAATGTAGGAAAAACAATTATTAATAGCTAGCTGTTTTCCACAGTTTCCTTCGCATCTCATAGTAACTACTTGCTTTGCTTTATATAAAGTCTATTTCTCTCAGAGATAATGTAGCTTTCTTAGAATGAAAGAGTTTTACAACAGGTTTAATAGTTTCGGAGTTTTTGGGATATAATTAAACAAACAAACGAAAAAACCTGTCCATAGTATAGATTTGTAGGTATTTAACACTATAACATGTCTCAAGGGACTAGCAGAGAAGTACCTGTTATGTATTTGATTTTCAACAGTTTTGATTGACTACGTAATAAATCGATAGCGGATAATGGTAGTGAATACGTGCACTACGAATTACTATTTTCTAAACATACTTAATTAGAATATGTTTGACAGTCGCTTGAAGGAAGTAAAAACTAGGTGCTAAAATTACTTGCCCTATTTGGCAGCGGTACACCATTTTTTCAACTCTTACATGGAATATTAGAAAACTCCTAAAAATAGAAACCTTATTATCTAAATGTATGTGTTCCATATTGAACAGGTGGTTCTAAAAATACATTACTACGCAGTTTGTGAAACCTGGGAAATATTCGGAGAAGTATCTATCACTCACTGACTGACTGACACAGCAGGTGAATATCTTTGATCTAATTTTGAACATCAAAACTGTTTTTCACAAAGTACTATTAGGGACGAATATATAAAAGTATTTGATTGTTACGGATTAATTAATTTTATGTTTTTGATATCCATTTAGAATATTAAATATCAGTATTTGTTTGTTTGTTACGGATTAATTAATTATATATTTTTTACATCCATTTATAATATTAAATATCAAATAGTAATAAAAGCAGTATTGGGTACCTACTTGAATGCTAATTGAGACACTTTAGATATAGTGGTGGCTAGTTTTTAGGGTTCCGTACCCAAAGGGTAAAACGGGACCCTATTACTAAGACTTCGTTGTCTGTCTGTCTCCCTGTCTCCATGCTGTATCTCACTAACCGTGATAGCTAGAAAGCTGAAATTTTCACAAATGATGTATTTCTGTTGCCGCTATAACAACAAATACTAAACATTAAAAAAAAATAAAGTATTAAGCCTGTTGATTTATATAAATTAATTGCAAAATTGTATACTAGTAGCTCCCTCTAATAGAAATATTGTGCAACTTAAGTAACTCACTTGACCATTCCTATTGTACTTTTTTCATAGGTAATGGTACGGAACCCTTCGTGCGCGAGTCAAACTCGCACTTGGCGGGTTTTGTACTACTTGAGTGATAGCAAGTTTTTATTTTTATCTACTACTGGTCTTAAATATTCATAAGATTGATGTTTATTTTATTAGACTTGAAGTTTTATAACTGCGTAAAAGCCAACAAACGAAAGGCTTACTCTTCTGCGCTCTAAAATCAAGTTTTTAGTTGATTTTATGACTTCTTTTCTAGCAACACGATACCACGAGGACACCTTGTATAAACGCATTTATATACTAATCAATAAACAAAGACCTGAATGTTAAATGCAATTAGCATTTACGCATGTGTCTATGACATACATTATTTATTATTTAGCAAATCAATTGAGTGCACCATTTGTCTAGTCTTTGTGTCAATGATATCTCATAAATAAATGCATCCTGCCGTTGCATAGATGACCGTACTATTGAAGGAATGTTAAGAGCTGTATTGGATGCAGTGTCACAACTTCCGAGTTTAAGATTACCAGCAAACTGCAGACTAAATAGTCGGCCGACTGTTGGATTTTTAGGGTTCCGTACCCGAAGGGTAAGACGGGACTCTGTTACTAAGCCTCTGTTGTCTGTCTGTCTCCAGGCTGTATGTCATAATCTGTGATAGCTAGAAAGCTGAAATATTCACAAATGTATTATTTCCGTTGCCGCTATAACAACTAATACAAAAAAATATATATATAAATTTAAGGGGTTCCAAGATAATAAAATGTTCTTTTCGTATTTTTCGTAGATACTGGTAAGTAACCCTTCGTCGCAAGTCCAACTCGCACTTGGCCGGTTTTTTTAAGAAAATTGTTAATCCAATCAGTTTTTAGTTGGTATTATACTGGCAAAATACCTGGTCAATGTAATGTGCATACTACCATTCATCTTCATATTAATTACTAGCTTCTGCCCGCGACTTCGTACGCGGAACATGTCGCTTATGCCAGCGATAACGGGTCGTCAAAATGAAAGATCTTAAACGTCTGATGTCGAATTCTAAGAGCCCGGGGAAACGACGACCATTGCATTGCATTGCATTGCATTGACTGCCTTTCTAGAATATATGGACCACGCCATCTATCGGTAAAAGTGAACACTTATCGGAGCTAGTTACGCGCGAGAAAGCTACATAAAGCAGTCCGTGTGAAAAACAGCGACACCGTCACACAACGAAGGGCAGAAACAGCTTTAATTTTCATCGATTTAGCTTAAAAACTGACGGAGTTTCATAGACACTTACCCCCCCTTTTTCACCCACGTCAAGGCAGAATTTCCAAAAATAATTATTGCGTCATTCTTAATTTCTAACCAAATAGCCAAATATTAATTTTAATCGAATCAGCTTCAAAACTGACGGAGTTTCATACAAATTTACCCCCTCCTTTTTACCCCCTTAAAGAGCGAATTTCCAAAAAAAATATAGCCTATATGTTATTCTGATATATAAGCTATATGTCTGCCAAGTTTCATCTAAATCAATCCAGTGGATCCTGAGATTAGCGTGTGCAAACAGACAAACAAACATTCAAACATACAAACAGACAAAATTTTTTTTTCGAATTCTTACTCTTCTTTCAATTTCTAATAACCCTACATATTTTGTTTTGTAAAAATATGAAATGTACAGACACGATTTTTTTACTGTTTTATTATATGTATATGTATATAGGTAGATGAGCCCGAATCAACTATCGGCCGACTAAAAGTCTGCAGTGTGTGGGTACAATCCGATGTGAGGGTAGGCACGGAAGTGACAGGACTCACTATGACGATTAAAACGTAGTTTGAAACGGGAGTGATACGGATAATCGAATGACGTTATATCGATGGTCGCTATATCGAAAAAAAAATAA
>NWSH02000517.1:10608095-10630446 GCA_002382865.2 Heliothis virescens
ATATTTTTTTTCGATATAACGACCATCGATATAACGTCATTCGATTATCCGTATCACTCCCGTTTGAAACTTGTATGTGTAGTTAACTAGCGTGCATCGCAAGCCGACTGGTCAGCTCAAACTCTCGAACAGTGTTGGAAGTTCGGTATTAGTCAATATGGAAAGATGTTTAGCCGTAAATATGCAACCATATATTTTTTATACACATGAAACTGTGGGAGTATACTTTAAGTCTTCCCTTCTCCATTTTATACCCTGACAAAGTATTTAATCAACGCTTAAAAAATAAACCCGTGTGAGGGTTAAAAAAGTTCATGCTTTTTTATCGACACAGACAAGGGTCGCTGGATAGTCCCTAATGAAGCAATGTGACAGCATCAGCTTTTGGCGAGAAAATATCCAATATATGTCTGGTCCCTTTTAGTGACGGAGTTAATAGCTCTATATTAGATGACATGTGATAAGTCTTATTGCTTTTTATATTGAATTATGTTACGAAAATTCTGCTTCTATACAATGAAAAAAAAATCATTTAAGGGCCTGTCATATCACCATAAGACGCCAGCGAAATAAGACGTGAATTAAAAAATAATTACTAAAGAAAACAAAATACTTTTTGTAGGTAAGTAGACCATTGATTGGCAATGCTGAATTATTCACATTTAGCAAATTATAGATACTGAAGCGTTGGCTAGGAATATTCCCCTAAGACAGAGCTACAAGCCCAAATTCAACAACAAGGCACAAATCCAAACTCCTACTTAGAAATTCCGCATAAATGATCCCATTAACAATATACACCCTGGGACTAAGTACCAGATACACTTGCCATACATAATCTAATGTGGTTTCTATAGCAACATAACAAAAGCAAGTTTAATTTACTAAGTATGTACTTAACAAAGATATTTTTAATAAATAGCGGGACATAAACAATATAGAAATGCAACAAAGTTGCGAAACGATAAACGAGGACACATTAGCAGTTTAAAATGATAACTTAGTACACACTTACATACATACATATGTGCACTATTTTGCAGTCACAGTAACAAGAGGTCATAGCCAGTTATATCCGTTTAAACACTCATTACTGATTTACACTTCCTAACTGCAATAGAGAAACATGAACAATGATATCGGAAATATAATTGTTTATGTTGCTACGGAATATTTATTATCTTTTCCGATCTGTTGTAACTCCCGCTCTCTTTGTCAATTAATATTAATTATTTAAAGAACGTAACTATACGAACTCTTGATAAAACTAATGAACTTGAATGGCGAATATTGGTTACAATGTAGGCCATTAATCACGGGGTTCATTGAACTCGCTCAATTGAGAGGAAAGTTTGATGATTTAGTTTTTACATGGACTTTGGTTGTGAGCCAATCATGCCATGGAACTACTGTCAAGGAACTAAGAATATGGGGACACGTTACTGCCCACGCCGTATTAATTGAGCACGGTAATATATGTATGTAAGTCTCAGATTTATCTCGTACCAGTTTTGAATTTGTTGTAGGGCAGATAGGCCTGTTAGAAAGAAAGACAGGGTTAATTCGAGATTCCTTGTAGTTGCCTACGTAAATTTCGTGTCTCCTGGGACACTTGAGAGATTCAAAGGAGAGATTTTCAGTTGTTGATCATATATTTTGTTATTGACACTGATTTGCGAAAAAAAATATTGATATGAGACTTAAATTGCAATTCATCATTCATCGATCTTATTTGTCGGTTTGATTTGTTGCAAAATAAATAGATACGGATTTAAGACATCATGGTACTTGTGATTAGGATTTGTATAGATGGTTGCATAATTATTGTCCTAAGTATTTTCTCTAGTGTCCGTTTAAAATGTTTTTCTTCTAGTATTGGACAAACCATTCAGTTACGCTGTGTGCGTAGTAAAATTGATGTGCCCATCGATCAAAGTTGTTCAAAGAATATCCACACGTATGTACTTATGTATATCCATTTGTAAGGTTGACACACGAGTTAAATGGATAGGAACTCTTTTAAAATGATTAGTTTTAGGCTGTAAGTTAATCTCTTTGACAGTCAGCTGATCATTGCAAAAACAGCTGTGGATCAAAATAGCATTGTCATGGAGAGGCCCCACAGTATTTGGCATTGAACGCGAATTGATTAACATGCATGTGTAGTACTTATTAAATAGTTTTTATTAACATTCAGTGTTCAGTCTCGAAGGAATAGAAGGATACTTAATATTTATACAGACCTACGTTCAGTCCCACGGCTGAGATGCTACTTCATCATCCGTGAACCATGTGGCAGGAGGCTAATCTGACGCCATTTATCAAATATTATTCGAATTTCTTTTTCTACAAATCGTTTTTGTTAAAATAACGATTTTCCTTTTTCACATCTAGCTTAATAGAATATGTAAACTTGGGAATACGGTGAGAAATTTATATTTTAAAGCATGAATTTCCTGACACTTTTACATTGTCTTACATACTGTATAATAGGTATGTTTGTGCATGCTCGTAAATATTTATTTTTAAATCTATTATGAATAAAAAACACGTTTTGAAGCTGTGTGTAGAGAATAACTTGATATAAGAGCGTGGCTTCACGGATATTGAAATAAGGTGTGAAAGAAAATCGCTGGAAAATTTTCATCAATCATTGTAATTTGCATGAATGTCAAACGAGCGTGAGAAGTTATAATACAACAGTTAAAATTATAAAATACGTCTTGAAAAAGGAACTGGTCAGTTTTGAGAATTATGCTTTACATTTTATTTTGTGCAATGTAAAGGATAATATTTCTATGGAATTAAAAGAGTAAACTACGATTTCAAAATAACTCTGTGCTGTGGCTTTGAAATGATAGATAATAATAAAAAATACAATACCGTTGTTGCGATTTTTGTTATTGTTTACGTTTAAGTATTTTTTTCTGTAAATGATAATGTTATCTTGTATCTACAACTAAAAAATACTGGAATTGAAATGAAATACTTACATATTATATATATTGTTACCGATAGATATTTTCTTATTGACATCGTGAACTTATGTTTGGACAAAATTTAATGTGAATAAAGACATAAAACATCTCGTGTGAATGATATTTCCGCGTAAGTTTTTGCGACAGTTAAGAGATCATGTGTAAAAAATGTTAACAATCTTATTTTAATAACTCGATATATCCTTTTTTTGTCAATTTCATCATGGCTACAGTCGAGGCGAGGTCAGAATTATTTTAAGATTTCAAATAATGCATAAAACATATTACTATTGTAAAAATACTATTTCGGAACTGTATGAATCTGGAAAAAAATAAGTTACGATTATGATGCTATTAAATAAATAATAATCCTTACGTGATTTATATTTTTGGCAAAAACAAATATGGTGCATAGGTACTGATATTTCCATAAACTTACTGGTTGACATTCAAACTTTAAATAAAAACTTCCGGTATATTTGCTTGCGATAAGCGTCCCGTGAACGAATAAGTACATGAATTCAAACGAGAATGACCACGTGACAGCATATACTTATCATGTTTTTACGGTATTTTTCCTCGTAATACTGTTTTTTTTATATTAGATACTTAGGTAAGTAACTGAGACACAATAGGTAGTATAGTTGTATCCTTAGTTGTATCTTATATGGAAAATAGTTTATAAAAAATGGGCAGAAAACGTAATCCAATACCTTGCTTGGGTATGTATTACTGAAGTACAGTATATAATTTTTTGGTTACCGACTATCATGTTGACGTATTAGACGACTTTTTAGTCGCGAAAAAGCAGCAGACTAATATCAGACTTATTCGGTTAAAGATAACGTTGATAGTCGATAAACTAAAGCTATACGTTATCAAATAATATTCATTACTCCGCGGTGTGACGGGACCCTAATAAGGGCTTGAGGCACTATCGCTTCTGAATTGATATTACCTTTTTTAACGTTGTTTTTCTAAGTGTAGAATTTAATTACACGATCGCTTTGTCTTTTCCAGATGAAAAACCTTGTAACTGTCGTGTAAAAAAGAAAAAGCTCCAAAAAGATTTTAGACTTTTTTTATGATAAATAAATTGTTCCGTATTTAATTATTTTAGTTTTAACAGCTACAAGCAATTTACTGCCAGCACTTCTTTTTTTCAGTGTAGAGTGAAATCGTGTTTGACTTGACCTACTGCAAACGATGAGAGTGATATCTACCTATTGTATTTTTTTTTTGTTTTTTTTTTTTTTAACAACCGTTTACCTACTTTTCCTTGTCATGATGTAAAACGAAAAAATAATCAGTATATTCGAAAATTAAAATTGGAGTTATTTTTTGCAATTATATAAACAGGTGCATTTTTCCACAGTTAATTCTCATTTGAAGAGAGTACTTTCCAAATATAAAAAGTAATTACTTTAACGACGTGTCTCATTTCTTTAGTGAATTAGGTTTTCCAAGACGTCCTTTATTTTTATTGCTTCTATCTATTAGTTCGCAATAGAAAAATACTGAAAAGTCTAAAAATACTTTTAAATTTATCTAAACAAAATTGTATTTCTTGTGTGATGCTGCTAAAGCCAATATCATTAACTTTTATGAAGGTTTATTTGTAGCAAGGTTTTTTTTTTAATTTGATATTTACAGTTAACGCAATCTAAAACATTAAAAGGTAATAAATTGACACTATCGATCGCAGTCTACAAATCGATATAAAATCACTGGATAGTTTATCGAATGCATTGTTATTTGTTGTTTGTTAGTATTCAAGTCACTACAATTTAACCTCTGAACTTAGATCACAATATTGGGTATTCAGGAATGAGAAATAATATTAAATACTTCACAGAATTGTTATCTGCGGTAAATCCCTGTATACTATCAACAACTTGTTATTTTCTATTTTCTTATAAATAATTGCTATCGTGTATGTAAATAACGGTAATTCTGTACCTGTTTGCGAAAAGTTGTTTTTATTTCCACAAATGTAGGTCTTGGTTTCCACCAGATATGTAAAAGTAGTATAATCTTATTACCCGCTAATAATTTAATAGGCCAGGGTCCTCTTTTATCGTTGGTATCGTGAAAAGTAAATAAAGGTTTATGTCAAGGCGATGGGCAGTTGTATCGTAATATCTTCTTGAGACCATATAGATTAGATTGTATACTAGAATATTTTACAGACCTATGGCTAGTACAACTATATTTATCGATCACATGAATCGTATGTCCACTATGAAGGACAAAACCATGCAAACAAGGCACATAGTTGCCGAAACAGGCCCTATATTTTCCATCTATGATTCATCACATTTTATGAGCATTGAGGTGATAACAGATGGACAAAGTACACAGGGTTTTCCTAAGTAAATAACTATCGAGTAAGTAACAGCGCTTTCACATTAGCAGATTTTCCGCCTGGTTTTCCCGAGCGAGAACGGTCGGTTCATACGGACGGTGTCCCGCATATACGAGCTACAGCAAACAATTGAGAACACCTAGAACCACATGGACCGCGTTTTGCTACTGATCCGAACGCGCTGTTAGGATGACATTTAAAACCGAGCGACAGACATTTGCCGCTCGGAATTTGTCGTGCGTATAAACTTGGTTTTGGTATGTACGACACGAAAAATCCGCCAGTGTGAAAGCACTGTTAACTTGATAATTGGCACCACATGTTCTAAAAATCTAGTATTTCTCTCAATACTAAAATAAATAATTCATCATTTACCAGAAATCTGTTAATATATTCGGAAGTTAAGTCAATATAATGACCTCATACATCGTAACTGATATTAACTGGAGACCGGTTTAGTAGGCAACGTGCCATTTTTATTATCTCAACTGTATCAGTGATAAGAGATAAGGCGTTTATTGAAATACTAGTTCTTAATGATGAAATCAGTTATTAAACGTGGACTGTCCTCACGGTGTAGTAATGAGGGCAAAGTTATTATCTTGAATTGACCACTATAGATCGTTGATCAAATAATGATTAGGTACTACATGATACTTGTTGTGCTGACTGTAGATAGGTACTATATAGTTAGGTAAATAATATCGTGTTAGGTTCAAAGAACCAGCTTCTGATCCTATTATCGTTCCGCGTTGTGTTTCAAAGCCTTATTTTAATAGATTGTCATAACAAAGTTAGGCTCCACCTACACACGACTATTCAGTGAACATCTATTTTTTACAATGTCTATGACTCAAACTGCATAGCAAATAATAAAATAAAAATAAATACTATATAATAATACTATATATATATATATTATTTTATTTATATAATATAATTTTATACCTCTAAAATTAGAATTGTTATACCGTAGTAACTATTCGGTACTTAATCTATAGTCATGCTTATTTTTTTAAGGATTTCAGAGGTTTGACACATATGTAACGATAGTTGTTGCAGATAAATGAAATATGGATGTAGTGATGTCGACAACAATCAGTAATTTATCGGAACGTGAAATCTGACATCTTTTTTCTGATCAAAACCTTCATCAGATTTCATACTACGGCTAATCACTCCAAGGGCATTATTTTCATGTTTTAAAAACAATTGAAGATCCAAATAATAGAAGACTTTGTATCCAGTTTTGAACTGGATTAGATCTTAATTGAACTGAGTCATCTGGTAATAAAACCCATTACATAAATGGAGTTTAGTCTAGATCTTAATAATGTCTAGACAAAAAGAGCGTGTAGGAATGCTGACGATACCGTTCATGTCTGTTATATTTGAAAAAAACCGGCCAAGTGCGAGTCGGACTCGCACACGAAGGGTTCCGTTCCATTATCTATGAAAAATAAACGTACTTATTACCTACAATTAGCCAAAACACAAATATATGAATAACAAAGTTATAATTTGCGGTTACTGAAAAAGAGCTATATCTCAAAAACCACTAACTGTATCTTGTTCAAACCAATTTTGGTTGGTAGTTTTTATTGAGATCTATAACATATATTTTTTTCAGATTTTTCACTTTGGTAGTTTAGAAATTATCAGCGGGGTACATACAATTTGGCACTTTGGGAGTGTCTTACTCCAAAATGATTGACTTTAGGAAAAAATGGTTTTAGAAACCTCAGTACCATTTTTGAAGACCTATCTACAGACACCCCACAAGCATAGGTTAGACGAAAAAAAAAATTTTTAGTTTCAGTTCCATGTATGGGGAGCTCCCCCTAATATTATTATTTTTTTATTTTTGTATGAAAATCGTAAAGCGGTTAATATAATACATCTACCTACCAAGTTTTAACTGTGTAGTCTTAATAGTTTCGGAATAAAGTGGCTGTGACATACGGACGGACGGACAGACAGACAGACAGACAGACAGACAGACAGACAGACAGACATGACGAATCTATAAGGGTTCCGTTTTTTGCCATTCGGCTACGGAACCCTAAAAAAGCGCATCAACCTACTGAATGTAATGAACTACTTTATGTATGTACAGACACATCGCACATAAAGTTACCGCAATCTGACAAATTTCTGCAATAGATTTTCAATCTTATCACAGTAGTGGAAGGTTAATGTTTGATTGGTAAAATTTGACAGATTCGCTGTCGTCTGTACTTAGTAAAGTTCTGTGAAAATGACCTGATGTTTTTATGTTAGAAATATTACTGTAAACCAATTTACTAGTGAAAGCGTGGGTGTTTAACAAACTATATATAGGCACGCGAATTAAGGTTTATTATAAATCAACATTATGTAGACAGAGTTTCTTCCTTTCCTGCTACATAGATTATTTTCTATTTAATTGTTTATTGTGTTAAATCTATCTGTTTTTTTAACCGTTAAGAGAAAGGACACTTTTATAAACCTAGTGAAATTTTATTATACTAGCTTCTGCCAGCGGCTTCGCCCCCTTCCCGAGAGAACTATTTCCCGTACCCAGATAAAGCCCATATGTTATTCTGATATATAAGCTACATGTCTGCGAAGATTTATAAAAATCCATCCAGTGGATCCTGAGATTAGCGTGTGCAAACATTCAAACATACAAATATACAAACAGACAATTTTTTTTTCGAATTCTTACTCTTTTTTCATTTCTTAATAACCCTACATATTTTATTTTGTAAAAATATTTAATGTACAGACACGATTTTTTTATATGTATATAGATATAGATTATATGTATAGATTATATTCGTTAAATTATTACGTTGGGATATTTCAACCGGTTTGCAGTTTTCACAATTTTCTTTCAAAATTACGCATGGCTAAGATGTGCCAAATGAATGATGCAAGAAACTGAAATTCAGTACAAACATATTACAATTATTGGAACAGTTTGCCATCTTGAGTCTGTTTGTTTATAAATTGAGATGAGGCATTTGGTATTATCGTTCTTTCCTTTGGAGCATCAAATTTTGTTTAGACTTTTTGGTTTGAGGCTTTTTGGTTTCTGGCTTTGCATTTAAATATATATTTTTTATTAGGAAAAGAACACATTGTAGTTACTATGCTAAAGCAACGAGAAAATGGTAATAACGTGCTCTATCAGCTTTCGAATTATTTCTTAGCTGATAAAATCATAGTTATGTTGATAATAACCCTACTGTACTAAGCACTAGGATTTTTAACTAATAACTTTTAAATATTAATAACTTTTAATATTATTGTGCGCTTTAATGTAACCGTTAGACTTATTTAAATAACTAAAATGTATGATAATGATGGGACCTTGAAATAACCAATAATGTATGTGATGTTAATGTTAAATATAAACAGTATGAATAATTATTTCCGTGTACCTACTGGTATAATATCAGCTGTGTAACTTTAAAGTACGACAAGTCAACACAACAGGTACAGTTGACTACTAAATTGTCTATCATTTTAATGATTACACATATTGTTATACTGACATTGTTAAGAGGTTAAGTTTGTGTTTACGTGGTTATCTCTGGAATGATTAAATTGATTTCTAAATATCAAACACTATTATTATAAATCGTCGCTACACATGAGTATATAGGTTTTGAAATATTATAAATTAAACAAAGTTTTATCAATTAAAGTAATAGTTATTTAAAGTGTCAGCGTCAATTTACTTTGTCGCTGAGCGTACATTTATGACAATGGACACTACCAGTGAAGTTTATTGCTGACAGCACATCAATGAAGAATCACTACATCATATAGTTAGCAACAATCATTTCCGTATAATATTGCTATGGCGTTAATAAATCGATTAAACAGCGCGATTAACGTTTATCATTGAAATATTGGACTTAGCTAAGTCATCGGAATTAACGATAGCAAGATAATTTCGTAAATAATGTGTAACATGTGCGGACATGCTGAGTTTTCAATAAGTCAATTTTATTATTTATTTCCATGAGATACCGGCACGGTTGTGTGTAAAACATGCCGATATTATTATGAAATACTTTTGCATTCATACAAGGTAATTTAACAATGAGGTAATACTGTAATTGAACAATAATATAGTACCACACACAGTAACTTTAATGAAAGTTAATTAATGACATTAAAGTGCGTGAGTGTGCACAGTTTGCAAAACGGCCAGTGTTGCCGGCTACAACGATACGCGCACCAAAAACATAAATACGAATAAAACTATTTTAAAACACACGCACTGAACACATGATAAGTAAAAATAAAATCAACGAACCGCTGAGAGCCGTCACATATTCCCTCCACTTGCGGCTGTTGCTCATTGTCGGTGTTGTCGCGAACTTCGGGCACTAACATTTATGCTCTGTGACAGCGGAGCACGCATGGGGACACGGAGTGGTGCGCGGCGCGACTGAGCGTGCGGTGTAGCATGCCGCTGTCGCGCTAATATTACTCGGCCACGTGTTGTCCGCGTTTCGTTGTAAGCGTCAATGGTTAGCTGAACGCGCCCAGACAAGACAATAATATTCCCGTTTTGTTGACGGTTTCAGCTGTCAATGTACTGCGTGCAGTCGTCCGCGGCGGGGCGCCTGTGCCGAGCCTGTGTTGCCTACCTAGCTTCAGACATTGCTGTTATATGCTTTATCGTTCGTTGTGCACCCAACCAGACAGATAACGTCACAATGTTTGTGCAAAACTTCAGATCGTTAATTTTGTTTTGTTTTTTATTTACGGGATTCCACCTTTTGTATAATAATAATATTTATAAAATTCTGAATTTTTACCGAATAATATGACAGCTACATTAAAACGTGTTATTTTGACAACAATTTTTTTCTTTGTATTAATATTGTAAACAGGTTCAATTTGCTGTTATTTCCAATAGGAAACGACGCAAAACAAAAGAAGTCAACGATTGTTTACGAGTATGTAAACATTTTACGCAAGGTTACGACACATGCAACATTCGTGGCAACCGCTAAAAATAGCCTTATCGCCTGGTTTTGTGTTCGGGAAACTTTGCTGTAGGAATAATAATAGCTTGTTGTAGAAATATGAAAATATACAAGTATTCATGACAGGTGGGCCTAATACTGAACATAATGTAATATGGAGGGTACCGGGCAGAATGATCTAGACTGAAGAATATAAATACACCGATTGACTGACTCACTAATCTGCACATTGGACTTGAGAAAGACTAGTGCAGATCTGTTGCTGTGACAACGATGTAAATAGTCTTTCTTTTCTCGAACATTAATAACATTATTTCTGTTAGTAATTAGATTGTTTACCACTCTAACTTTAGATCTACAATAAAATATATTTTCAGGTAGGTTTACTTAGAACTTAGAAGCAATTTAAAGTAGTTTATTAATAGAGCATTTTTTTTATCTGGCTTTGATACGATTTCGTGTAAAATTCGCCCATCCTTTGATTCAGAACTTTCTAAAGGCTCCAGTGCAAGGAACCATAAATATCCAGGTCCCAATTAGTCACTGTATATGTCAACCAGTCAGGTCCAAGTTAATATTTTTTCAATATTTTATTTCTGTAGATACGTATGTTATGTACTTGATCTGCTTTTCAAACCACAGCTGATAAAACACGAAAAATACTCGTGATATGCACAATTACTTATTTAGAAAATTAAAATATTACGCGTCAGTCGTTATCACCGTAAAATTCCTTTAAATTTATTTTTGTATTGTGCTCTTACAAGTTCTCCATCCATCACTCATCAATTAAAGCGCCCGCATACCTACTTTGTTAGAAAAACAAAAGCAATACAAAATAACAATTGATTTTATTATGTCCGAAAAGGGTTTTTGTATTGTGCCCTTCCGTAAACCGTAAACAAAATGGTGCAGTAGGTACTCACTTATACATAATTCTACATTTTTTGCTTCTTATTGGGCCAAAACAAAAGCTTTCGGTTGTAGCAAAGAGGTTAGTCATTATTAAACGACATGATAGCCATTGGCTACTATTCTTCGGCAATGCCAAAGCAAAGCGGGGTGGTATTTTTGTTAGGCGTTGTATATTTTTTTTTGTGATCCTTTTAGTGGATATTCCATCGGTTTTTCAGCACAATTATGCTCGGTTCGTATAGACAACGCCGTTCGTATACGAGCAACAACGAACAATTGACAACTATTAGCAAAAGATGACGTCTTAAACCGAGCGAAATTTTTCTAATATAATTTTTTTTTTTTTTTTTAATTAAGCGCTCAGAATGTTGCTCGGAAAAACCCAACCGAAAATTCGCAAGTGTGAAAGCGAGCTCTGAAAAACAAAAAAACGTTTCTACCCACTTCATAAAACTTGTTTCGTTGAGATTAGAACATTTTGGTATTTATGATGCAATCCGAAATCCCTGTGTATGGTGCTTGATAAATTTAAACCAGCGTTAATTAATGATGCGATGACTTACTATTCGTTAATTGTTAATTTTAAAATGATGCAATCATATTCATCATTCTTAAAAATAGGTTGGGTTAGATACCTACAAACAAAAATCAAAGATTTGGTTATTATATAGTTTGTCTCTATTTAACAAAATATTATATTGTTCCGATTATTATCGCCATCAAATAAGCCTCCTATAAAAATGTAAAAAACTAGATTCTTCACGCTTGGCTGATCATGAAAGAAAAAATAAACTCTAAAGTAAGAGAGTTAGTCGCCTAGCATTAACGCCCAATGTACGAAATAAATCTAGTCAATCCAATTGTAACACAGTCATTCGTTTTAAGACGAAAGTCTGTGATGCTAGTGACAGGGTGATATATTTAAGTCGCAAGAAGAAGATTGACTAATGTATTGAAAGAAAACCAAAGTCAGGTCGAAGAGTCTTAGTGAGAGTACGGTGACATCATCAAGGCGACGGAATGTTTTTATTAACCATCAAGGGATAACACCTTAGGGAATGGCAGAAAATTAATGTGGCCTTTTTTGTGTGCCTAGGAAATTGGTTGTGCTACCTACCTCCTTTTTTATCAGTGTAATTAGGTTCTGGATGAGGTTTTGCTATTATTAGTACTATTTTTGAAATTGCTACTACATATAAGGCAAAATTGCCCGTACGCTGGAGGTTTTAGCTCTACTTCCCTAAGGTCTAAGCACTGCAGGCTCTACGGGCTCCAGTGAAGTCTTCCTATCTTAACTAGGTCGTCATTCCACAGGGTGACCGTATAAATGTAAATAAAACCTTTGCACACTTAGCTATGTATAGTCTGTATCTCACTCCTGGAATAATCCCAAGACGATTCTCAGAGCACAGTATCTTTTTCTACATTTATTTTACACAATCCTGTAATTGTATTCACGGCGTAAATAAACAAATGGATTACGTAAAGAGGCTCTCGGCGACATTTTAAAATTGCATGACACCAATACTGTTTTCGTACTAAGATGTGTAAAGCTTTGCGTAAGTTACTTACTGAGGAGTAAGTAACTTAGGGACCGCAGTGTAACCGCAAGCTGCGAACGAATTTACGGTTTGTTGAACCGATGGGCGCTTCAAGGTAACTAAACAAACGTAAATTACTGCGACCTGTTAAGACATGTTAGAAAACAAAAACTAGACGCTCCGGTTTTGATGACAGTACTTTTTTTTTTATATCGATGGGAAATCACCAGTATGACTCCCGCTGTGGGTGACAGCGGGAGGGAGTGTCAGACTTTTACTGACTAAAACCCACCGTGTTCCTTCGGGAGCCCTTTGTGTGCCAGGGCCGCGATAACTCTTTCGAACAACCCGCAGCTTGATGACACTTTGTTTTTTACTTACATCAAATTAGTGCTTATTAATAATTGGACAGGTACCTACTTGTGTGTTATATTTCTAAGTTGTCATTCGATTCACATGATTTTTGATAGAACTGTATGGCGATAAGTAAGTCATCAGATAAGTTGTACTTATCTGATTTCTGATTGTGTGTGCAACTAGGTGAGATAGGTCATGTTAAACTGAAACACTTATTAAATCATTCAATTTTGATTTTCCAGCAAATATGCATTTTTTCAGAATTTATGTAAGTACCTAGTTAACCAACAGTGTGTTCGTATGAAATCAGTCTTCCTGGAAATAATTAATGACTCAACTAAAATCATAATCTGCGCTGTATACCTATATGTAACTATGGATAATGTAGTAGAATTGAACAAACAGATTGCAGACAATTTGTTGGATGAATAATTGAATAAGGACCGTTTTCATCGACAGCGAAAACGTTCGTTTTTTTCTTAAATTAATTGTTTACAAAATTACAAAATCGTCACTAATTGTAATGAATGCAGAAAGCTTATTTACGTTTGTATGTATGTATGTAATATTTTGTATTACCTCATATCTTTTTGATTTTGGAAATCTTGGTAGCAATTGCATCATCCTCATTCGGATTTTGTATCATAAAGTCGTAACTTAGAATTAAACTCCCTCCCTCCCTCAAAAATGTGCGAGGGGGGCGATGGCTGATCCTCGCGTTATGCTCGTGAACGGGTGCTGCTTGTGGTACCAGGTCGTCTTGCTGACTATATACTTTGGTTATTCTTTTAACATTCTTAGATTTAATATTTAATTGCTTTTTTTGTTATGATAAATGTGCCGCAGTCTTAATACGCTAATATGTGAAATGCTCATATTGTAATCACGCCTGGTACATATAGGTGGGCACGCCCTTTAATACCTTAAAAATGGAGGCTTTATTAATTGATTGTAGATTTGAAGAAGGTAGTACACTGCTTGAGTTCATTGATATAGGTATATAGTGGTGTGTGCTAGCCAATATGTCGTTAAAGGCAATTTACTTTGTATAATATCATAATTGACATTGTTTAATAACATGTTTGTTATTTACATATTATAATAACTATTCAATGTTGTATTAAGATTCTTAAAATCTAAAAGACAGACATGTGTTGCTGGGGAGTTTGTTGCGCCACTTCTTCTTCCCAGCAAAAACACATAGGAAGTGGTGAAGGGCGGGCGTTTTGGGGGCTGTCTGATGTAATTTTGACGTTCGAAAAGTGCTGTTTTCAGCCTACTTTGAATAAATGCCTTTTGATTTTGATTTTGATTTTTGATTTTGACTACTTCGTCATGGGTATTTTGGTTATTACATCTGGTGAAAGAATGTGTTATCAACTTATCATGTTTTATGATAAGTGGACAGCAGGAATAGTAAAGAAACATGAGATTGCATCATTTCGAACGTAGATTTTGAATTATGCACATACCTGTATGTACTAGTTCATACCTGATGTCAGAATTGAAAACTATTCGCATCGCGATGCCTTAGAGTAAAAACCTCGTAAGTGTAAGAGACATGACTTTTCAGGAGGAACATGTAGGATGTTCTTTGCGAAATTATCCATATATAGAAACGAAATAAAAAAAAAAATGGGGAAAAAATTGCATTTCCGAGGTTTTCACTCTAAGACGACGATCGTCAGTTAGGTACACAGATACCGAAGGATTTTTCAAGTGTTATTAGGTAGGTATATTACATACCCTTATTTATTTGTCCCGCTATGGGTGACTGCGGGAGGAAGTGTCAGACTTTTACTGACTAAAACCCACCGTGTTCCTTCGGGAGCCCTTTGTGTACCAGGGCCGCGGTAACTCTTTCGAATAATCCACAGCCCCGAATATTAGGTACATACCCTTGGAATGTAAAGAAACGTAGTGGGACTTCATCAGCAAACAGTAGACTTTATAGCTAAATCATTTTACTCTAGATACTGCGTAAATCAGTCTATTCTTGTAATTTGTATAAAATGCTATATAAACGATTACATACTTCTGTATATTTAATTTTGATTGCAGTTCCAAGAACATCTCGTATAAACCCCGACTGCAGTTATATAATAAGTACCTATCACATTTTTCAAATTGTATACTTTATTGAGTGCGGAAAATCAGTGAAGGTTTTATTATTTTTACGTGTATATGTAGTTACGTATTTAATTATTCACGAGTGTATAGGTACAACGGGTTCTTTAATTGTACTTTTAATTAAAGTTATGTTGTTTTGGTCCTCTTTTATTTGGTCTACACATCTTTAGTTAGATTTATGAAAATTGAACATTTCTTTAATGAATAAGTACCATAAGTATTTTCTACCTTAGGACCTTGACCTCCTTAATATATTTTAAAATCTTCACTAAACATACTTTCAGAAATATATGTAGGTACAATCATTTGGAAAATACACTTCTGTTTAACTGCGCAAAACAATGTGCTACTTTCATAAAGTAAAATCACAATTTAATTTACATTTACTGATAAAACTGAGCTCAACTAAACATAATATTATTATTATAGTATCTAATGCTAAAACAAACATAATCTTCATTATACGGCGCATCAAACCATTGCACTAGTGTGTGTAAGTCATTGTTGATTTGATCGGTGCTTGCGCTGACATAATGTAGGTGCAACAATAAATTTATTGAGTCGCAAACTCACGCGGACTTGGCCTGCCAATCATGGAATTAACCCGAGAAAAAAAGGCGAAGGATATTTCCATCATCCCACATTAAAAAGGGTTCCTTTTAGTTATCGGTGGAAGAGGCGTCGGTAAGAATTCGGCAGTAGACGTTCTGGGGTTAAGTGAAAGTATTTGGGTAACTGGCCTCTTTTTGGGTTTGTAGTTATTTTTACAAAGTTCCATCATAAATATTATTCTGATGTAATAGGATATTGTGACCATTGCCCGCCCTTTAAAAAATCAAGCACAATTGAATGTTTTAATTACTGAAGAGTATTCTTGGCTATAATAGCGTAGGCAGTTCACATGTTTGAGACCAAAAAAGGCTTTATATTTTTTGATGTGGAAAGTCAATATCAGCGGCGTAAAATAAATAAACAGGAAATATTTGCGCGTATTTTCGGGTACACACGTTCGTTCATTAACAAGGCCGTTACATTGCATCGACTTAAAAGCAATGGTTTAATTATTTTTGCATTGAAATTTATTTTAGGTCACTGTATATGGATTCGGAATAATAACATTATTACTTCAATCAAGGTGCACAATAAAAGGAGATGGGAAAGGCGAGGTATTGAAATAAAGTTACTTGATTGCCATCCAGATCGAATTTTCTTGTATGTAAAAAATGTCGCTCAGCTTATGAGCCACCACAAATATTTGAGAAGATCTTCAAGGTTCATTTAGGATATGCGTCATGTACAAATAAATAACAAAGCGTTACTTTGAGACGGAAGTGGGTAAAGAAAAACAAAACGAATTACACGTATAGTATAGCGTATCATAATACTCTCAAATACGTTGCAAAGGGCTTCTTCGGCATACAGGAAAAACAAAAATAAGGAATATAAACACCGGAATTCTCTCGTTTACATGAATGGCAAGAATAAATACACCTTTGTATTTACTTGTGGATTGTACTGATTTGATAAGATAGGCTATACTTTACGCTTTACTCAAAGTACTTATTTATTAAAACCAATTCAATCAGATAGTGTAATTGTGAAGTTTACGATAAATTTTAGGGACGTCGCAATAACCGATCCGATGTTTATTGCAGGAGTTACGAATAAGAAAGATTGAATGGATTATTTTGTATATAAATATGTATTAAATTTTTTCAGGATGTTCACGTCCGTCAAAGTAGCAAACCGTCAAAACTTTCATAGTAAGAGTAGAGAATTAAACGTTGAATAAAAATACCCACAAGATTATAATATTATGTATATTTATTGCAACACGAAATAAAATACAATGAATTAAACCAAAACGTTCTGAAAATTAATAAAAATAATTTTCACGTTTTGCATTGAAATGAATTAAACTTTTACGCCCCATGATGCGACGTCGCATGAATTTTTATACGGTGCCTACTCAATTCGGTGCTCACAGAGGACGGGGTTATTTCTTCGTAGATTTACGAGTACTAAAGGAACGGACGTCCGTTGAGAGCCACGGAGACATGCACCAAAGACGTCCGTTCTGAATAGACCTTTGTATACCTGAACCATATCTACGGGACCAGATTCAATGGAACACATATTTTGGGTGTGGAAAATATTTACATATACGCGTATGTTTATATAAACAGCAGCGGTTTCACTCGCTTTCCAAGGGAAGTATTTCTCGTAACCGGCTAAAAAGTAGCCTATATGTTGTTATGATATTTACATAAGTAATACTACTGCCTAGTTTCAGCAAAATCCGTTCTGTACTTTTTTGCGTGAAAAAGTAACAAACGCACATGCATACATACATATATTATCACAAACTTTCGCATTTATAATATAAGTAGGATTCAGAAATACTCAATAGGAAGTAAAATGAATATGTAGAGTCATCTTGTACTTATATCCATTCAGCTCATCTAAAATCTAGTAATATCTTGTTAATTAACTGAATGATGAAGTGTCTAAATGACTGACTTAAGATTCACGTTGTAGATGCGTCATCGCAAATTTGTACAATCATTTCAGGTTCAGCTGTTGTAATCCGTTTTACTGTCACTCTAATGAGAAAAACATATACTATGTACTACATTTGCTGAAGGCATCATATAGTTAACGTTTATGACAAATAGGCGTTAATTACTATGGTCAAAGTTATGAAGCGTGGTAGAACGATTTTGTGTCATCGTGACTGCTCTTAAACCGGTTAAATTGACGTGTTAACAGTACTATTATTTAGGAACATCAAATTGTCGGAAAAGTGACGTGCAATACACATACCAATACGTAGGTATAGGGCCTAAATATCAACCGAATAACTCGCTGAAAAGTCTCAAAGTGAGAACATTTAAATTTAATTATTTTGGTTGTAAAATCTGTAGTAAAACAAATTGTTAAAATCTATAGATGTACCTACAACTTTACAAAGTTCCAAGAAAAGAAAAACTCTAAGCTATTTTTGATATAAGTAATTCTTTGTATAAGTAATCCTCTACTTTAGAAGATAACTACAATATTTATAAACAAATTAAAACAATTTCTTAATACCAAACTCTTTAAGAGCTGTGCCCTACAGGGTCCATATCGATTCTATATTGTAAAATGTACCACCTGTATAACATAAAATATGGAAGGCTAATAAAGAATTGAGTATAAATGCAACATTACCTAATAGTCTTATAATAATTTTGTAACTCCGATGATAATGCAGAAACATCGGTTACAGGACGTCCATCAATGTCATTTCTATCAACTCCAATACAATATAATTGAGAAGACCGTTGTTATGGCATCAAGTCTAAATAATAAATCAGATAAGGCTATTGAGCTCATCAAAAGTGTATAAGTCAATTCATATATTATTGCGATCATCTCGCGAAGACATCACCTTCTTCTAAATTAAAGAAACTTAAGGTATAAATGAATAATTACCTACATAATATAATACAAAAGTCTCCGTCACGTTTGTTTGTCTGTTGACAATATACCTACTCAAAGCGTAACGATAAGATTTTGATACAGTTTACAATATCAGATTCATGTCATTCACAAGGCTTAAGTACAGTCAGACGGACACAATCAAAATTACAACATCCTGAACACTCTGTGTCAATGGACTTTGTTCCTAACCGTACGCATACTTGCAATACCTATGAGAAGCTCATATCTTAACTAAATGAAGAGAAAACTAGTTATAAAAGATAACGATGTAACAGATAAGATTTGAAGATAGAAGAAGCAGCATATTTTACACCTGAATTTGGTGTCGACCTACTTGACATGCTTACCCCGCCCGCTTGGTCCGATAAAGTTCAAAGTAGCTCTTCGTAACTCAGAAAATATGCAACAAAGGAACTGAAAAAAATCCCCTGGAGTGTTCCAAGTCTCATCTATTTTGTTTCAGAATCTAGATGGTGAGGGAAAATTACGATATTGCACCTGAAATGGAATGAGCTTATTTCTCTGGATCTCAGGACGTTTTAGTCTCGTAGGACTTTCCGAGAATGAATATTCCGGGTTTGAGCTGAAAATTTTACTTGATATCATTCATGTAGATTGCAATCTTTAAGTTTCTATTTATTGAATAGTCCACTTTCACAAAAGTGCTTAAAACTAATAATTTAAAACATCATGAAAATCGGGTTCATTGAAGGCTCCATATAACATGCAACTTGCGTGTGAGCTATTCAATTATAAAAATCTTCTTTGTATATCTATAGAGTGAACTAAAAGTAAAAAACA
Source organism: Heliothis virescens (assembly GCA_002382865.2). Classification (NCBI taxonomy): domain Eukaryota; kingdom Metazoa; phylum Arthropoda; class Insecta; order Lepidoptera; family Noctuidae; genus Heliothis; species Heliothis virescens. The sequence continues at coordinate 10,627,654 of NWSH02000517.1, forward strand.
TATCTTTTATTAGTAGGACATTTGCATATACTGCGCGGGAAAATAGTTATAGTATGTGCATAAATATACATAGTATAAAATATCGTTGAATAACCATTAACTTAATTAAAGCAATACGGAATTATTAGTTCCTTCCTCGTTAACGAGATTTTATTTCCACCATTCTTTTAATAGAATGTTGTCTCATTACTTGTATTTATAGCTGCACATAAATGTTCCTTTATAATGTAGAAAACGTACGTTGCTCCTAGAAATATAGACATTTTAACCTCTAATTTTAATGGACTATAAGAATTAATAGTAGAAGTAGGTTTCATTATTGGGTTTAAACAATTTTTTGTAGCTTTCAGGTGGTCCTTTCAATTAGGAAATACCGAGGAATTGTGACTGCTTCAGCAAGATAAACTAAAGCGACGTCTCCTTGGAGGAAGGTAACAGGATTAAAAGTTTAATTCGCAAAGAATATATTGCTCCTTTGTAAATAATTAAGAAGACGTGGATAGTTCGAGCGAGGCCACAAGTTTGTTGACGGCGAGTTAGTTCTCCCTCACAGCGGGAGACTGGTAGCTGAATATTAATTCAGCCACAGCTTTCTCTTTAAGGAGGTAATTATTTAACTTCTATTACGAAGGAAGGACTAGTTAGTAATAGGGGAGTGACCTGAAAGAGGGTTGACTTGTGTAAAGAGGAGGCCAACTCGCCCTCGTTACGCGAACTGTCACCAACTACGTATTTTGTAACTTATGTGACTACTTCCGAAGCTGTGAATATGGGTGAGGTTTTAAATACTTTCTAGTGTTATGTTCGCAACAGATATTATTCAATGTGTAAATACTGTCTCTGTCTTCTATCATCGTATCGTAAGCCTCTTTTTGTCATCATTAAAGTACTTCTGCAAGTGCACATATTCATACGAGCATCATACATTACTATTTGTTACTAATGATAGTCTGAATGAACGTCAACATGACGTTAAATGAAAAGCCATGCTCCATAATAAGTGCTTTTTAGGGTTCCGTAGTAAACTAGGAACCCTTATAGTTTCGCCATGTCTGTCTGTCCGTCCGTCTGTCCGTACGCGGATAATCTCAGAGACTGTTAGCGCTAGAAAGCTGAAATTTGGTATCAATAAATTAAATTAACCACGCCGACAAAGTGCAAAAATAAAAAGTGGAAAAAATTGTTTTATTAGGGTGCCTCCCCTACACGTAAAGTGGGGCGTGATTTTTTTTTTAATTTCAACCCTAACGTGTGATATATCGTTGGATAGGTATTTTAAAACGAATAGGGCTTATTGAAATCATTTTTTGATTATGTTAATACTTTCGGAAATAATCGCTCCAAAAGCCGAAAAATATGCGTCCCCCCCCCCCTCTAACTTTTGAACTGCAAGTTTAGAAAATATGAAAAAAATCTCAAAAGTAGAACTCTATATAAACTTTCTAGGAAAATTATTTTGAACGTGGTACAGACAGCAGTCTTTGAGATATAGCAATTTTTTGGAAACCGCAAATTATAACTTTGTTATTCATATATTTGTATGGAAAACAAAGTTATTTTTTGTTGCCGATAAATGTTTGTATTTTGGCTAGTTGTAGGTAATAGATGCGTTTAGTTTTCATAGAAAATGGTACGGAACCCTTCGTGCGCGAGTCCGACTCGCACTTGGACGGTTTTTTGGGTTTCACGTGACTGTCATTATATCAAGTATCAGTTTACACTAACGATGCCCTTTCTTTCGCCATAGTAAAATGCAAAGCCATACACGTGCGCCGCCATATTTTCAAGTGAAATGTAAATGGACGCGCTTCTGTTTACGTACAGTCAACGTCCAAAAGTCCATTTCCACCGCTGTGGCTATTATCGCGTGCACTATTCGGGCCGCGGCACTTATACACACATGCACACGCAAATTTATCCGTGTGAGTGATGTTCCAACGCTAAAAAATAACATGTTGGGTAGCATCGCCACGAGTAGTTAATAGATGTAGTCAATGCTAGACAAGGATGTCAATATCAGTAACCTGTTTTTAAGTGGCACACCCCCCGCGCGTATACTAATGCAAAATTTCGACGTGTTAACGTAAGCTACCATAGCTAGGTCGGTAACGAGGCTGCGCTAGCAAATATGATTGGAATAGGTGTGAGTTCGAATCCAAGGTTTGGATAAGTAGTAAATTAGGAATACTGATTATATAAGCGGCAGTATATAAGCATCAATATATAATGTAAGAAACGTATATAAAATATTTATTGTTTATCTTATATATAATGATGATTAATTATATTTATTGGTCATCATTGATTGTAATTTATTTTTGTTAAATTGTTTTGAAAAAAAATGGTTATTACAATAAATATATTATAAAGGTAATTTATTATTATTAAATGATAATAAATGAAACAAATTTTGAACTTATGGTAACATTGTATTTTTTACATAAAATAAATCCTTTACACTTATGTTATTATTATAAAAACACATTTTAGGTTACATAATTCCAGACATGAAGAAAATTCTGAGGTTATAGCTTAATTATTCATTTTCTCAATGAAAAGAGGATTGAAGCTTAACCTCAGTATGAATACTAATATAAATACTAATTTGTTAAACTTACGGCCGCTATGTCCTGACACAAAGTTACCCTACCTGTTTCGAATTTTTAAAATTTTACATAACATCGTTCAACACTTCCACATTATTGACACTGTTGGCTCGCGTCGAAATAAACCTCAATTCACCAGGCCCTTAAGCACTTATCCACTCCCACATATTCACACATTTTTATCTGG
>NWSH02000517.1:10644231-10660088 GCA_002382865.2 Heliothis virescens
TAAAAAGGCAGTCAATGCAATGCAATGGTATGGTAAGTCTGAAACATCTCGAATCGTCTCTCGCAACCCGTCGTTTCCCCGGGCTCCTAGAATTCGACATCGGATGTTTAAGATCTTTCATTTTGACGACCCGTTATCGCTGGCATAAGCGACATGTTCCGCGTACGAAGTCGCGGGCAGAAGCTAGTGTGATAAATAAAATTAAAAATGAAACGATTGAACATTTTTGATACGGGCATTGTTAAGTGGTTACTTGTTCTCGTTTACGAATTCGCCAAATGTTGACATAGAATATAATAAGAAGCAGATTTACGATTCCAACATTTTTACATACGATACCGGATCTGCTTACCAAAAATGGAGTAGGAACAATATTTGCATAATATTTCTGATCCGGAGCCGAGGAAGTATCCCTTTTGCTCGTATGTGCTTGGAATATTATGACCTTCGCCTTAAAACCATATAAGCGATCACTCCGACACAAAAAGGTACGATGTTCTCCCACTTGTGGGAATACCGGGATTAGATTAAGCAAGATACGTGATGTGATTAGCGATACGGATTATGTTCGGTTTAATGACGTACATTGGTCGAAGGTTCAGAACTTTCGTGGTTTGTGGACGATTAATACCAAAGTTGAAATATTGTGAGTAATAGAAAGATTCAAATATAGATTTTGAAAGTGTAATTTAATGAGCTTTGTGATTGGAAATGAGTGTTGTTAAAAATAACACTTCACTAAAATGCGGTGAAGGAAAACCTCTCCTATAACCCTTACCTGGAAAGCTTCTTATCGAACTGCGATAGATCGACATTGACATTAAGTAGGACCCAGCTTTGCGCACCCTTTCGTGGAATTTTGAGTGTAATGTAATGTGTTGTGTACATGGGGTAATTTGTACCTTGCACTTGTAGGTCTGTGGCAGGCGGGCCGCAGGTAGCGACGCCCGTCGGCGGCGTCCACTCACTCACCCCAGGGACTTATTCTAGCAATTTATTTTTCCCCGTGACGTCGGGACTTTCATTCTGAATAGTTTCGCCTGTCGCCAATCCCATTTGTATCGTGTGAAGCGTAAACTTTATTCCCTTAGCCAAAACAGAGTAGTCAGTCAAGGAAATGTGAAAAGATTCTAAAGTTGTCTTTTCCTTTTGAGTCTTTCTGTTGGCTTTTCTACTACATCAACTGTGAAAGCTTCGTACCTGAGGGATTTAAACTTCATTTTACTTATTCTATGTTGACATTTAAAGCATTCGAAGAACAACCAGTTTACGGATAATGGATTCTCTTTTGTCTTCGATGGTATTGGATGTCACAGTGACAAATATTAATTTAGGTAAATTGACAGGCCTATTTAAAAGCATCGCTGGATGAAGCAAAAAATGTACTAACATAAATAACAATAAATCTAATAAACCGCTAAGCCGGGCTCAGTATACAGCTGGCGGTAGGTAGCTGCCTCCACGTCGTGATGGACGACCCGCATTCGTTTCCAGCACACAGATAAGCCTCAGGCGGGATTTTGCCCACCATCTGGTTGCTAGATTGCCTTTGTCAGTCGAGGCCCGTGAACATTCAGTGCATACGAATACACTAGAGGTAACTTATCTGACGCAAGTTGCTAGTTAGTTCTAGTGAGTTTAACGCCACTGGAACATAGTTGTGTTATTATCAAGTGAGACCGCACTGGAACAAAGGCGCCACCTGCCCGCGAACTGCTTTAAACTTGTCTAACTAATTCGAAATGCCGTATCGTGTCGAAGTTTTGACTTTGGGGTATCAAGTTTCTGTGATTACTCAGCTAGCAACTACCTGTTTCAGTCATTCTGATACAATATGTTGTGTCTATTCTATTTGTATGGTATTTTCATTGGAACATGTGGGAAGATTTCGCAGAGAAAGCAAAAAGGTTTCATTAATTTAATGCTGTAGATAGTCAGGTTGATATCAGGAAGGCAGGTACATATTTCTTGGCGTGACAGTATTATATTGTTCGTGTGATCAGATAATTCGGAAGTGTTTGCTGGGCGGCCGACCGGCCACTCGTAAATTTTACCTTTTATGAGCCATTATATTGGCGATAATTCCGGCGGCCCGGACCGTTACATGAACATTTTGCACTGGAAATCCTATTTTATATCTAACAAATATTGTTATTTCTAAACCGCGGTTTTCAAAATATCAACATTATTGATGTTTTTAATTCGGGAGTAATAATCCAAACATTTCCACAAATACAATATCGTTGTTATCATATAAGATTATATTAATTGACAATCATCATATTTCCACTTTTGAATGTATTTCATAATAAATTAGACAGATACTTACATCATAATTTACCTGAAAATTGTATTGTAGATTTAGTAAAAATAGCCTACAAAGAAAGATGGGAAAACTTACGTATTCATGTAGTTTATTTAATCGAAATAACGACGGTCCCAACGTTGACCTACATTTCGATCAAAGAGCAGACCCCTGTCATTACTTCTCGTATATTTACTTGAAAAATAGACAGCTATTAAAACCAGTTCTTAACAGCAAGCGACTGAAAATATTTCCTTGTTGTTGCCATTATTCTAAAGGAAAAGTGCGGCCAGTAAATTGCGGTCTTAAGAACCACCATCAACCACCTAGCTTTTGATGTTTGTCATTCGCAAACTTAACGGACCAGAATCTATTAAAATGAGGAAAGAGCCATTGTTGTGAATTTGTTTATACGAATTGTAGCGAGATCGAATCTCAGCGAGCAGAACGACTCCGGTCACCACTACATTTGGCTTTAAGCCTGCTATTAAGTGTAATACGAAGCTAAGCCACAATATAACATTGTGTATTAGATTACAGTAGTTGGCAGCTAAGCCGTTACAGTCTAACAGCAAAATGGTATGGTAATGAGAAAACAGTCGCGGCGCCGGCGATTACTCTAAGATCCGATAATGCCGTCGTTTTTCTTCTATAATCCTGAAAAAGTGATGCAGCCCCGGCATTACGAGAATGGCTACAAAAACGATTCCCTGACTAATATAAATAAAACCTTTCGGATTCCTGTTTTAAATCCAATTGTTAAGGCTTGGGAGAGTTTGGTATTGGATAAATTTATTATTATCAGTCGGAGACTGAGTGTTTTTTTTATATCCTCGATACCTATTAGATACAAATAGAAAGATTTGTCTTTATTGTCTCATTGCAATTATTTTTTCATTTGTTCAAATTTTTTAGTCAATATATAAATTAATTATTAATTTACAACTGTGATATAAGTTTTTATGCGGTATAGAACTTGTTTGTTTGCAAGTTAGTATTGATAATTCGTAAAAAAGATACAAACGGGAAAATAAAGGCGAGCAATTAACTTAGCTACGAATTCCGCTTAATTTATCGATCAAGCCCGATTTTAGTACCTAGACACGACTAATACAGTATAATTACTGTTAGTTAATAAACATTTTCCTCTTTTACTGTATCAGGGAGAAACCAACAAAAATATGTACGTAGAGTAGGTATAGGTACAGACGCCAGCAGATAAACCTATCACAATCTGAAAAAATTCTTCAATAGATTTTCAATACTATTACAATAGTGAAGGGATAATGTTCGATTGATGAAGGATACATAGATTCGGGTGGGTTGAGCTGCTGTCGTCTGAACCTACATTATTTTCTATGACTAAAGTGTGATTCTACTATCCTTATGATTACGAATTAATGGATCATGAAAAAAATATTTTGTATTAACTGTTTTTGTATCGTCTTCGTCCGCCTAGAAGTTTTCAGGACTTTGTACTTTATTCAATCCGATTATAGGAACTCGAACTGCGATTATAGGAATATTATTAAATCTTAAGATTAAAAATAATTATTTTTAATAAATTAATATTTTAGTAACATAATATAACGCCTACAACAAACCTACGTGAATAGCAATTTAATATGTTGTCCTCTCCCTATCAACCCACGTTCAACGCTTTCTTAAAATAAACATTTAAATTTAAACACAAACAAGTAAAACGGGAAAACTCAACTAATTCTACAATCATTACTGGCATTCCCATGTTACTTACTGATGTGAATGCTTACGTGTTCATTGAATACAATTCAAGCTGTTATGTATTTATTTGAGCGAATCTTTATAATTTTCCTTATCGGGAAGTAGAATGTAGTGGGATTAAAAAAGGAAGAGGTTGCTTGTTTATGTTTTAGATTGACATACAAGCAAATGGCTCGATGGATAGCAAGTGTTAACCTTTTTATCTCTGCCTACATCACCTCATCATAGGTACCTACATTTTATTCGTGTCTTGTTAATTACACTGTGAATTGATTTGGTCATTGAAAAAACAACTTTTATTTTTGTTCATCCGGCAGCGTATGTTGCAATCAGAAATTCGCTCATTATCTCTCAGTCAACTTTGGAAATCTAAATATTGTTTCCCGTTTAAACCGAAACCAATATTCGACCACCAGGCGACCATAATTTATGCAGATGTCTGTATAGTGTATATACAATATCGGCACATATGTTCACGTCGTAATCAAGGCCTATTAGCATAAAGCGGAATTGACAAAGGCCGTCTAACCAGTCTCATCAGCCAGCAGATCTCATTTGTACATCAATAATGAAGTTGCTATTACGTTTGTTTGAAGTTGGCTTATCAAACTGGGCCTCATTATATTGCTAAGGGACGTTATTGTGGTTTACTGGTGTCCTTTGATTGTATAAGGCCTTAGTTTTGGCATTGAAGGGTTCTTGATTACGTGAAACGCAAACACAGGAAGCGTTTGAGAGATAGACTGTGTATCAAAATATAGTGTTGTACTATACACAGCTTCTTGTATGAGTTAGGCTCACCCAGCTCTCTATAGATCCCTTTGTATGCAGGGTTCACGTGCTATTCGTGCAACTTCCATGTTCAACTGAATTAAGGATTATGGCAAAACGTTTTGCAAATATAGACGAGTACAGAATACCGACAATGCATGTTCAGCTCTTAACAGTTTTCCTAGTTTTCGTACAATCTGACTAACCTTTAAAGGATTATGAAAGCTTACATATTCCCTTTGTAGTATTAGTTTGATAAAAACTTTAGCCTGACAAACCCCAGTGGTTTTGCTAAAATTGAGGTAGTTCCATCCCATTTATTTGGTTCAGCGCGCTGAGTACTCTTACGTCCCCTACTGACAGTGTAGTGGTTACGGATTTCCAGTTAGTTAAACTTTCCTATACAAATCAATCTCACTGCTTGAATGAATGTAAATTATTTTCACAAATTACAAAATGAGGGTTTACCGTCATAAAGATCCCGATTATAACCTGTTCAAAATAATGAATTAACAATGTAATTTGTGTATAGAATGGACCCGGGGTGGACCGCTGTGGTCTACCTAATGACCGGAGCAAGCGTTACGCTCCAATGTACCGCCGCAAACCAATTTATAATTTGTATCTTTTAAAATAAATTGTGAAGTAAAATTAATTCAGCATTTCAGCTAATGTAATTCACTAGTGTACTGAATTAAACAATTTTAATTCAACTTTATTAGTAAGAACTGGTGCAGTTTTATTGCTTGCGTTGTTGCCGTTGCCGATTTCAAGGCATAGGTACAGAGAACAGCACATTAAGCTACCACAATCTATCAAATTTCTGCAATAGATTTTCAACCTTATTACAATAGTGGAAGTTTACTGTTCGATTGGTAAAATTTGGCAGATTCGTATACGTTGACCTGCTGTCGTCTGTACCTAATAGTTTAGAGTATAAACTTATGCCTTCTCATCAGTAGGTGTTTTTTAGTTTTCTGTAAATAGGTAACTACAAAGTATAGGTACGAATTTTCCTTACGATTCTTATCCATGAGATCATTTAATGTTTCCTAAATATCTTCCTGTATTATACAACTTTTGCTTACAATATCGTGATTGCGAAATTAAGACATGGAAATTTTTGCTTTAATAGGTGTAGGCACATAAAGAAAATTGCCACTTTTAATAAATGCCGCAATAAAAACAATATTGTTTTAATTTCCAAAAGAAATTCCTAATCGTCTAGATAACGTATTTTGCCTTGTTACTGGGTTTTAAATTGTGATCTTGTTTGGTCATCCTCGTTTAAGTAAACGAACATTTTTCCTTGTACTTTTTAAGGTTGTTTGAAACAATGCTATGCTATTATTTTATACTAGCCGTTTTCCCGCGGTTTCACTCGCGTCCCGTGGGAATTACTGCTCGTACCCGGATAAAATATAACCTTTGTCACTCGTGGATAATGTAGCTTTCGAATGGTGAAAGAATTTTGAAAATCGGTCCAGTAGTTTTTGAGCCTATTCATTACAATCAAACAAACAAAGAAACAAAGTTTTCCTCTTTATAATATAACTAGCTTCTGCCCGCGACTTCGTACGCGGATCATGTCGCTTATGCCAGCGACAACGGGGTCGTCAAAATCAAAGATCTGAAGCATCTGATGTCGTATTCTAAGAGCCCGGTAGCGACTGAATACGCGAGGCGATTCAGAACTTTCATTTTTGTAAGTCAACCCACCAGACTAAACAAATTTTGATTTTTAAGACATCATTCCTAAACGTGTTATAGTATAGCTGGGCTCTTGAAGTTCCACGTAAGGTGATCTAGATCTTCAAATTAAATATCTCAGCAGAAAATTTCATCACGTGGATAAATTTTTACAATGGCACCATTCTTGTATCTCTTATAGGTTAGCTCGTCTGTTGCGGTTCCGCATCAGGTAAACACATCAAAAACATAGGACTTTCACACAAACTACCAACCCCCGTTTTACTACCCTAGGAGTATATTTTTGTAAAATGCGATGCAATGTCTACACCCTAAGAGAAACCTATCTTCAAAATTTCATGTCACTTTCTTCAAAAATCATAAGCCTTCTATACAAATTACCAAACCCTATTTACCCCCTTTTTTTTTTTTTATATATCGATGGGAAATCATCAGTATGACCCCTCCCGCTGTGGGTGACAGCGGAAGGGAGTGTCAGACTTCTACTGACTAAAACCCACCGTGTTCCTTCGGGAGCCCTTTGTGTGCCAGGGCCGCGGTAACTCTTTCGAACAACCCGCAGCCCCGAACCCGCAGCCCCGAAACCCTATTTACCCCCTTAGGGGTGGAATGTCGAAAAAATGGTGCAACACGTGTTCGCATATTTATTTCAAGGAGTAACTTCACGAAGTTTCATGTCGAAATTCGTAATTAATATTCATTCCCCATACAAAGCTTCAACCCCTATTTCAACCCCTTAGGACACGAATTTCAAAAAATNTTTCAAGGAGTAACTTCACGAAGTTTCATGTCGAAATTCGTAATTAATATTCATTCCCCATACAAAGCTTCAACCCCCTATTTCAACCCCTAAGGAAACGAATTTTGAAAAATCGTTTCTTATCTCGCGTGAAACTCTTATGATCAACCTCTGTGCAAAATTTCAGCTTTATTGGTTTACGGGTTTGGGCCTTGTGTTTATTAGTTCACCATACAAATTGTCAACCCTATTTTAACCGGAAACCCCATTTTAACCCTTTGAAGTATTTATTTAAAAAAAATGTGAAACACATGTTTACTTATTTATTTCAAGGAGTAACTTCACGAAGTTTCATGTGGAAATTAATATTCATTCGCCATACAAAGTTTCAACCCCTATTTCAACCCCTAAGGACACGAATTTAAAAAAATCCTTTCTTAAGACGCATCAGAATTAAAACGCGTCAGGTCTTAAGATGAACCTCTGTGAAAAAAATCAGCTTTATAGGTTCACGGGTTTGGGCCGTGCGATGTTGAGTCAGTGAATCAGTCAGGACTTTGAGTTTTATATATAGAAGAAGAAGAAGATTGAAGAAGAAGATAGAAGACTGCCCGACGCACCCTGATAAAAAGAAACATATAGTCTTCCTCGATAAATGAGCTATCCAACACTGAAAGAATTTTTCAAATCGGACCAGTAGTTCCTGAGATTAGCGCGTTCAAACAAACAAACAAACAAACAAACTCTTCAGCTTTATAATATTAGTATAGATATAGATAGGTATAAGTATTGTAGAGACGTGGTATCTTTCAATGCTTTCTGAAGGATACAGAAAACCCATTTTCAAGCAGCTTACGTACGAGTATGTTTATTTTTTAAAACCTTTTCCGTCTTTCTTGTGTATACTTTGCAGAAGGGAGTAAGATTTTAACATACTCGTAAATATGTTATGATTATGTCATATTATCGGATGGGGTTTTCATCAATTTATTAGATGTAATGTGTTAATAATACTTAATAGTTATTATTTACCTAGGTGAGGAGAAATGTATGTACATTATTAAATCCTTTTATTATTTAAATTGTTTATTAACTTTGAAGCGTATTTTTTATTCGATGGGAAAATGACTAAAATCCACTTCTTCTTGAGCCCTCTGTGTACCTGGGCCGCGGTAATTCTTTCAAACAGTCCCGCAGCCCTTAAAGTTTATTTCTGTAAAGAAGTCAATTTGAATCAAGACTTACTTATTACTACACTAGCTTCTGCCAGCGGCCGCTTCGCTCGCTTCCCGAGGGAACTATTTCCCGTACCCTGATAGCCTAGGTTGTTCCGCAGGGTCTATTCTATCTCGGTACTAAATTTCATCAAAATCGGCTCACTGGTTTAGGCGTGAAAGCGTAACAGATAGACAGACAGATAGAGTTACTTTCACATTTATAATATTAGTAGGGTTAATGAATCATTCTAAGGACCGACACACACGGGCGCTCTCGCTATCACGCTTGAAGAGAAAACAATTTCGTCAGTGAGCTGCCTTACTATGCACCGTTAATTAGTATAATTCCCTCATTCAAGCATGATATGCTTCATAATACTTCAAGTAAAATGTCGTGCACAAGCTTTTATGGCGTGATGAAGTCTGCGGTTTTCATAATAGGCACCTATTGAATGTATTCACAAAAATGTTATTCGCGATGAACGTTTTTTTACGCATGGATTCAATGTGAACTAGACTTTATTAGAGCTTAGAGAGCTATTTAGGTAAATATTGGCCCACAGTGACACACCTAAGGCTTTTAGCTATAACTAATGTAAGATAAGGTCAAACCTCTTATGTTATTTTCTGAAATATAAATAAATTAAAGCTGACTGTAGTTAAAAGACTAAATGGAATTCCCCAACATTTAAAAGAAATAGGTTTGCAGATATTTTGTTTTTTATAGACAGGATTTTCCCAGAGCTTTATTTGAAGATAGATGATTGAAAACGACGTAGGCGTGAACTAAAAAGATAAATACAATTTCAAGCAATTTTTCAGCTGTTAAAAACCCAGATTACGTTTCACAAAGTATTACCACTTAGCGATGTAGGTTTATTATAAGTATATGAAGTAACTTAGTAAAGAAATTTAGTATATAAAACAACTAATGTTTCATTCAAAATTTGTCGCCAAAGAAGTCAACTAACATAAAGAAGGGTACTCATTTAAATATTCAAACTGAAATTAAGTACTGTAAGAACGCCATAAAATATTTTAATGATTGCTGTAAACGCCGTGGGTAATTCGTGAAGTATCCGGTCAAGTGGGACAGTCGCTCATGCAATTAATGCCCCATTTTGTAGAGTGCTTCAGGCAATTTGAGGACTTCAATAATTAAATTATGTCCTTTTTCCTGAATTATCTATGAATCATTTTATGTTCGGATTTGATTATGAATTTTATATATCTGATGATTATTTATTTAATATTAATTTTGCCTTTATTAGGTCAGGTTGTGAGGCAGGCGAGTTGAAAGTGAAAAGCTATTAAATTATGATCATGTAATAAAAGTTACTCTCCAAGTGGAGTACAAGACATTGTTATATAAAAATATAAGTACATTAATTAATTTTATCACTTGTTTACTATCAGAAAGTGGTGTTATTTTCTTGCAAATACGATGAGAACTATACATATCATCTTCATATAATAATTACTTTTCAAACATAAACACATTGTCTGCATACCTTGATAACCGGATCTCATTTACATGTAAATATTAAAAGAAATAGGACACACACGTTTCCGATAGCACTTCCACGTCACATATCTTTGCGATAAGATTATCATCGGTCATCTTACAAAATAGCTACAAATTCATATCAACGCTATAAATATATCACAAGTATTTGTTTAAGAGGTGTGTTTTCATTCTTATTTCTGGGAATTGGCATCATGACCCTGAAATTCTTTATCTTGAACATTAGTACGTGCGAGTACGGAGATAAAAGAAATTACGACTGGATGGCATGTGGAGACACGTTAAATAAAATGGCAGAAATGTAACTGCTCACAATGATGTTGTGTGAATGTATTTTTATGATTAGGTACCAAAAACACTAGGTATGTAAATACACCCTTGGAAAAGATCGGTATGCTATGAAATAGAAGTTTCCTTATAAGTTAGAAATACTTAATCTAAGCCATTTGATAATAGTTATGTTCGTAGCAATATTTGACCTAGACAATACTTCTTCTTTGCAATGACGGCAGGTTTTAATCACATAGCAAGCTCTAGAACCTATTTAGAGTTTTCTCAAATCTCTCTGATATAGAATTATAACAACGACTACAAAGTAGCATTCGGAGACGCCCGTCTAACGGGCACGAGGAGACTCTGACTTATTTTGTGAAAGTTTCTAAAACTCACAAAGAGACCCGGGAATCGAACCCAAGATCTCGTGCACAGCAGTCGTGCTATGCCACTACTAAACCAACAAGGCAGTTAAATTTTACTGATAATATGTCCCAACTCCCAAACTATGTGTGCGCTAGTTTGTAACAAGTTTACCTTCTGTATTTCTTGTGTCGTCAGCTTTACAATGTTGGGAAGTCTCGTCATAAATTTGGCGGTTTGGACAGGCGGGTTCCTTCCGTCAGCGCATGCGCACTGCACTCGGGAGCCACAACTTTTTATTTTGGACTTCCGCAAACCCGTACACGCTTGTGCTTTGAGCTCACAAATGAATATTCTAGCTTTATCTATGGCTCTTTTATCCGGTTCTAAAGTGGAAGTGGAATAGAGTATTATCAACTTGTTTTTAACTTCGGTTTGTTGTTACTTTTAGGGTTCCCTTTTTCGGGAAAACGGGATACCGTTACTAAGACTTCAATGTCTGTTTGTCCCCAGGCTGTATCTTAAGAGTAATAGTTAGACAGATGAACTTTTTCACAGATCCTTCGTACGCGAGTCCAACTCGCACTTGTCAGGTTTTGTTCAGATTGAAATAAATCTTATTTCTGTCTACCCTAGGCATCTACTGGAACGCGTGGGCGCTGGATAATTAATACTAATGTCTTAAAGTTCAGATCTAAGTTCATATTGCTATAATTGGCTTCAGATGCCATAAATATAGATGAAAATTAATACCGTAGACGGATTTAGATTTTCTTACGAAGAATAACATAGATTATTTTCATTAAAATATTAGGTTTTAGTTTTTTTTTCTATTACATAAAAAAAAAAAAAAAAATTATAAACAACTAGCCGTTTTCCCGCGGTTTCACTCGCGTCCCGTGGGAAATACTGCCCGTACCCGGATAAAATATAGCCTATAGCCCTTATGGATAATGTAGCTTTCGAATGGTGAAAGAATTTATAAAATCGGTTCATTACTTCCAGAGATTACCCCCTACAAACAAACTTACAAATGTACAAACAATTTTACCTTTTTATAATATTAGTATAGTTAAATATAAATTGAACAACTTTCTTCTTTATGAATGGAAAATGAGTTAATTCTTTAACTACTAAAAATAAAAGAATCTATTTACTTGTATACTTTGTTTGTATGTTGGGTTTAGTGATATCTATTTTCATTTTAGTAATTGAATCTATTGAACAAATGTTTGAAAAACCAAAATTTGGGGGCACGGCAGTGCCCCCGCCAAGTCGAGCGCAAAGCAAACATTGCTGTACCATCCTTTACTGGAACCATTTCGACGCATTTTCAGGCCCCTGTTTGAGAACCTCTGGATAATACCAGAACGCCGAAATTTTCATCATCCAGAAAGCTATAATCACATACGTAAAAACCAGAATTTCATGTCTGTGGGTTATTTAATTCCGAAGTTAAGCGAAAGCAAAGTTTCGTATTTTCGACACTCACTCACTCATGATCATCAAAATAGAACTAGTACTTCCCATAATCTCAGAGAGCTGAAATTTGGAACAGAGTTAGGGTTTAATGACCACATACAGGGAAAACTACAAAAACTAGGATAATCGAAGATCTGGAGTACTTGGTGAGCCTGATTAGAAAACACAAGAGCCCAACCAAACTATTAGAGGAATCAACATAACGCCTTAGGTAGATATCAATAAGCTCACGTTTCTACAAAAAGAAGTGAAATCCCACCAAAAACATTCTTTAAAAAAACTAGCCAATTTTCGCTGAAGCTGCTTGTTTATCTGTAAAAAGTAATGAAATCTAGACAAAGTCGTGCTGAGTCTAAGGATTCTTACGGCGATTTCTTTACTATTATAGTTAATGCTATGACTGGCCGTTGACTTGTACTCACTAACGTATAAAGAATGATCAACGGCCAGTCATATAGCATTAACTATAATAATAGTAAAGAAACTGTAGTAAGAATCCTTAGACTCAGCACGACTTTGTCTAGATTTCATTACTTTTTAGAGATAAACAAGCAGCTTCAGCGAGAATTGGCTAGTTTTTTTAAATAATGTTTTTGGTGGGATATTTTTTACATAGAATATATTTTTCGTAAACGAATTTACTGTATGAATATACCGTGAAAGCCAAATCCAGCTTAGTTGGGAAGTTTTAGGATTATTTCCAGCAATACGTAACTAACGTATTTTTGTAATTTATCGATATTTTTCCATTAAAATGGGGTCAAAGCATATGTACAGTACAGACGCCAGCAGGTACTTGAATCTGTCAAATTTTGTCAATCGAACATTAACTTTCCACTTTTGGGATAAGGTTGAAAATCTATTGAAGAAATTTGACAGATTGAGGTAGGTCTTTATTAACCTATTTAAATACATATTTTTATTTTGAAGTAATTTATAACAGAGTAAATGTTACCTCAATCGAGTCACATAATTATTTAGTCCTTTGTTAAGATGCACTAGGTATAGGTTCGTAGTTGCTAAGGTAGGGATTTTTCTATCATAGTATAAGAAAATATTTTTATAGGTATTTGATTGACTAATTGATTTGATATTTTTATGTGCATGTCTTATTGTTGATATCTATACTAATACCTCTCAAATAATCTCAGGGACTACAGGACCGATTTGAAAATCCTTTTAGTTCATTTTTTTTTATAAAACCTTACTTTTTATCCGGTTGCGTGGACTAGTCACCACGTGACGTGAATGAATGAAATGAAGCTAGTTTTGTTATATTTTTAATTCGCTATTCTATTAGGTAAAAAAGTCGTGGTGGCCTAGTGGGTAAAGCACCAACCTCTCAAGTATGAGTGTGCTGTGTAGGTTCGATTCCAGGTCAGTCAAGTGCCAATGCAACTTTTCTAAGTTTCTATGTACAGACGACAGCAGGTCAACGTATACGAAACTGTCAAAATTTACCAGTCAAACATTAACCTACCTCCATTGTGATAAGGTTGAAAATCGATTGTAGAAATTTGACAGATTGTGGTAACTTGATGTGCTGTCGTCTGTACTTTCTAAGTATGTCTTAGACACCAATGACTGATAAAAGGTGAAGGAAAACATCTTGAGGAAACCTGGCCTATAAATTCTGAAATCACCAACCCGCATTGAGCAAGCGTGGTGATTAACGCTCAATTCTTCTCAATTTGAGAGGAGGCCTGTGCCCAGTAGGGTGGGTCGATTTTTTCAAATTGTGTTGGATTTTAACTGGGGGGGTCTCAAAAGTTGCGTAAAAATATAAGCTATTAGACTATTTTTTTATTTTTCTCATTTTATATTGTTTTCAGCCCTCTACCGGAGTTCAAAATTTTCATAAATTCAAAGAAAAGTTGTATTTAAATATGGTTATTCACAAAAAAAAACTCACTTTCAAGGATAAAAAGCATTTATTACGACCTTCAATTGTCATTAACGAACAAAAATAAAACATATAAAATACCTATATACATACGTATTCTACATACGTATTCTACATACGCTTGTAACGCGTATCAAATCGTCACTATTGTAATGTTAGAAACCACTCAGAAATCTTAGAATTATGTAGATAACTGATTTTGCATGATGTAGTTGCCTTTATAAGACCAAACTAAAACAAGAATAAGAAAAAAAATCTTTTCAAAATATTTTGTAGTTTTTGAACTATAGGCAGAAAATACCAATTTTTCTGATTATTTGAGCCTCGGTAGAGGGCTAAAAGTTATATCGAATATTTTTTTTAATATTTTTCCTGTAATAGTACGACAATAACGCAACTTTTAAGACCTACCCACGATTTTTATCAAAAAAAAAAATGAAAATCGACCCACCCTAGTGCCCAGCAGTGGGACAATAAAAAGTCTATTAAAAAAATAGGAACCTACAGATTCTCTTCTACTTAACATATAAATAATAAACAAGCTACTTAATACATTATGCGAACAGCCTCGATGCAGTCAGCAGTTTGCATGCACAGGAAACATCCATTAAAAGTTGCAATTGACTCGCACATTGGCACTAGAGTTGGGATTAGTTCCACGAACTAAATCATTTATCTTTCAAAAGTGTGCTCTTGTACGTTCTTAACTGTTCCAGTTCCGACGTGCTACGGAACTGTTCCTAGTATATGGTATTAGTTTTTACGGAGCAGTATTAGATTGTTGTTATTTGGAGTATTAGATCGTAGCTTCACCAGAGGTTTACGGAATACCTATTGTAAGTAAATTGTAGAGGATGAAGCTCGTGTTCTGTGACATATAATAGATAATCGCTTAAGCAGATTGTCTTCTCCTATCCATACTAACTGCAAGTAACCATAATAAGGGTTCTTTCAAATTGGACGTTTCGTGCGACTTGCCGAGCGGTTGTGGTACCGATAAAGCACAGTAAAAACGCGTGTTTAGTATGAAACAATGCATGCTAAGTGCTTCATCATATTAAATGAATGGTATAAAAAAATATACCACCGATTTAATATATTCTGCAACAGCAAAGTTTTACCGATATTGATAAACAAACAGCTCCCAAAAATAAACTAGAATGCTTTAAAAAAATAGGTACAAAATTATTCTATGTTTTTTCATTGAATGCCAGTTTCATTTTTGTCACTAGTTTGTGGAGAACCAATTACCAGTATTTTAATATTGTTCGTATTTGTATACTAGCTTCTGCCCGCGACTTCGTACGCGGATCATGACGCTTATGCCAGCGACAACGGGGTCGTCAAAATTAAAGATCTGAAACGTCTGATGTCGTATTCTAATAGCCCGCGGTAACGACGGAATACGCGAGGCGATTTGAGACGTTTCAGATCTTTTATTTTTGGAAGTCAACCCACCAGACTAAACAACTTTTGCTAAGACGTCATTCCTATACGACGTGTTATGGTGCAGCTAGGCTCTTGGAGTTCCACATCAGGTGTTCCAGATATTCAAATTAAATATCTCAGCAAAGCAATTTTTACAATAGCACCATTCATTGCACCTCTCTATAGTTTAGCGAGCTTTATAGTTTGGTGTTGCGGTTCTGCATCAGGTAAACACTTCAAAAACATAGGACTTCCATACAAACTACCAACCCCGTTTTACTCCCCTAGGGGTACCTATATTTTCGTAAAATCCGTACTTAAATAATGTTTACACCCTATAAGTAACCTATTTGCTTTTCATGTCTCTTTACTTCAATAACATAGAATTTCAATAGAAA
>NWSH02000517.1:10669359-10689826 GCA_002382865.2 Heliothis virescens
AGGTAACATCGTTATCTATCTACGCTGATGATAGAAACAGTATTTTTGTCTGTTTGTACTCTAAAGGCTTCGAAACTACTGAAGTGACTTGAAGAGTTCTTTCACTGTTGGCAAACTACACATTCCCGGGTACGGAGGCTCCGAGTACGGAAAGTAGTTTCGACGAACGCGAGTAAAACCGCAGGAAATTTAGAAGTTTTTGTGATCTTTATGATCATCATCTGCCTAGCCTTTTCCTATCTATGTTGGGGTCGGCTTCCTGGCAAACCGGATGCAGCTGAGTACCAGTGTTTTACATGTCTGACCTCCACAACCCAGTCGCGGGCAACCCGATAGCCATTGGTAAGACTGGTTGTCAGATTAACTGGCTTCTGACTACCCATAACGAGTACCAGTTTATCGTGCCTTCCGAAACACGGAAGAACTCGTTATGACAAGATGGTCACCCATCCACGGACCGACTGCGTCAAGCGTTGCTTAACCTTATGATCGATCGATCCGCGCGGCTTTGACTCAGCCACGAGCTGATTCGATTATGACGAGATTCAGAATATATATAATTCTGAATATCGTACGTAAAGTACGATTTTATCGACATGTAGCTACTTACTTTTATACTTATAAATTGATAGTTAGCAATTGAAGTGAGGCAATACTATCCGCTGATCGCTCGATTAGGCAACGCTTACCACGCTCGGGTGGGCAACTATACTCTACAGGAGTCGTGTCTCGGCGAACACGTCTAACAAATATCTTTGATAGACTCGCGTATTGTCAGGAGCTCGGAAATATAGGTAAACAATATTTTTTAATGGTTGTTATTGGCGATAGCAGGTTAACCTACCCGAATCTGTCAAATTCTCTATTCACACTCTCTCTCTATTCTCTAGTCATTATTGTGTTAAAGTTAAAAATCTATTAAAAATATTTGATAGATTGAGGTAGGTTGATGTTTGGCGTCTGAACCTTGAGAGAGGATTCAAAATCCAATAATATGACAATTGTCAATTGTTTAAAAATTAGATGCCGCTAGAGTGACCAGATTATTGAAAAAGTGTCATTATAAATTTTCCAAGGATATGCGAAAAAATATAATCAAATGAACACCAGCTTCTATAAAACTTAAACTTCTAACATTCGCTTATGATGAGACAGCGCTTCCGCGAAAACTTTCCAAATGCACTGGGTTATTTATTTTGTTTTCAAGTTTTTATTAACGAATTCTCTCTTGACTTTTACGCTCATTTTCATACATTTCAATATCAGTTTTATAAAGAGCAACGTGGAATTGCGACTTCAAAAATTACGGTAGCAGGAAGTCATGTTGAACGAGAAGCAACAATTTTAAAGTTCTGCATTAAAATAAAGTACTTAGCTGGGCACTGTAGTGGAAAGGTGAAAAGATCTCCACCCGGTGCAATTACGTTGCAGCAAAATTATTATTTCCAGAATAGTACACTCCGTCCATAAAATATTGTAAAATTGCCTCCAGTTGTTCAATAACCAATTTTATTTCATTTTCGCGTTTCGAATCGACTGTGAATATTACTTTGTTTATTTTTTTATATTTGCAAACTAGCTTTTTTCTACGAAGGATCGATAACGCAAAGCTGAATATCTTTTTGTGTTCGCCGGCGATCATTCAAATAATCCAATTACATAAGTGATACCTATGATCGATAACACAAATAGTTACCTTCCAGGAAAAAGCCGAAATAACCTCCTCCGTTGTTTCAAAGAACACCTTACCCACAAAATCTTTACGCAGAACAAAATGGAGAACAATTTATTTACCTATTAAGGCCTTTCACTTTTTAAAGTTAACACAGAAAATATACCTACCAGTGCAACAACAATCAGCCTCCAAAACAAAACAAATGAAATTCTCATTCTGTATGTAAATACTTTACTTTTAATCCTACCTCGATACATAAAAAGTGTCACAAGTTTTTAGGCCAGTGGTTTCCGGGCACGACAGAGGGCAGCCGAAGTCTCCCACGGGTGTCGTGAGGACGGAGTAAGGGATTATGTCGGGGCTGCCAGCTACCTGTGACCCAGTGATGCCATAACGTCATTATCAATTCTACTGCGAGCCTGCCAGAAGAGCGAAGTAAAACAAAGAGATATTAAAGGTAACTAATATCGTGTGCGAGAGATTAATAAGGTTTTCTTATTTTTCGAGACTTAAAGGAAAGCTATCAACATAGGGAAGGAAAGTCAGTATAAAATATTGGAATAGATACAGCGAATATGAATAAATTTTGATCTGGTTGGTGATACCAAAAAACCCAAAGCATGATTTAGTTATACGTTTCGAGGAAAATTTAAGCAATCTAATTCTAAGAATTCAGGACCTTTGTAACTTTCCTGCTCAATTCAAGACAAAGACGTACCAAACCGAACTACGCAAATCGCAAATACAACTCTGAAACACATTTCTATTCAACAACAATAACTTAAGACTTATAACAAAGACTAAATAAATGTATGCAATATGAATCAGTAACGACACCCATACAAAACACATAATAGTTCCGTTTCAAACAAACACAAGTTTAATACCTTCCTTACAGAAAGGAAATTGTACGAGTCGCCTTAACTATATTATTCAGGACAATACGCAATAAAAGAGCTTAAACATCATATAAGCCTCTTGGAGTAATGAATGGTGGCGGCAATAAACTGCCGGTTATCACCAAACGCCTTCTGCTACAAAGAAAACCACATAGAAAAAGGAATAGGACATAAAGTGAACTGCGATGAGAAAATAAGAGATAGATTTTTACGTTTGTACTTGGAAAGACAACTAGTTGAGATAGACAATTTATTTGTATGAATTTTGAAGGTTTATTTTTCAATTCAGAAGAAATAATGGAAGGCATTTATTTATTACTCAGGCATAAGTATCAGCAGCGGTATTCACAATTTTGATACTGTAAATGTTTTGTTGCAGGTTTTATAAATTTCACTATAGTACAATGCTTGGAAACAAGTTAAAAACAATTTAAAATAATATGATTATGCCAACGGCATTCTAAAAAAATCAAAAAATAATTTGTGTTGATTAAAACTGAAAAACATTCATCTGAATATCGGTACGTACATTACATAAATATGGAATAGTTTATTCGGCACACAAGTCGAATATTTTAAAGTGCAAATCACACGAAGTAGCAACGATCAATATTATAAGCATAAGTCTTCTCAATAAGCTCCATTATAGTGTACCTGTAGACATCAGCAGCACCCATGGGAAGGGCGATACGATGCTTGACATGAAAAGGGTTTGGGGAGACCCCATCCCTCTTCCCACAAAAAGGTATCATGTACCTTTGCACAACAAGCTATATTCCTGATAAACGAAGATTCTGCACCAATATTTGAAAGTTTTTTTTTATAAATAGAAAACCAGCCAAGTGTGAGTTAGATTGGCACACAAAGGGTTCCGTACAAAAATACATTTGTTGTACGGGAGCCCCCCAAATTTTATTATAGTTTTTAGTATCTTTTGGTAATGTAACAGGAATATCATGTATTTCTGTGAAAATTTTATCTCCCTAGCTATTATGGTTCACGAGATATAACCTTGTGACCGACGGATGTACAGCCGGACAGATGGACAGACGGACAGCGAAGTCTTAGTAATAGGGTCCCGTTTTACCCTTTTGGTACGGAACTCTAAACACCACGGTGTTATTGTTTGCCACACTAATATCTGCCAAAATGTCAGTTTAACGCAATACAGTGGCCCTCTCCAAAAACAGGATATTTTCGTTCACAAAAATGTCAGAGAAAATTTTATCGCCCCATAAATGCATGGAATTTTTATAAGAAAATATTGACTTACGACACATTGGCTTTTCTCGAAGCACAGTAAATAAAGATCGAGTGGCGTGTTTAACTAACGGAATAGTGTATGCTTCAATTTTTATATACCTTAAATTACTTCATCATAATACTTTTTTTGAGATCACTTTGAGGTACTTTTGGTCTAAATTATAATATTTTATGCGCATACTCAAACATGTCTTGCTTAAGGGTTGTTTTATAGTACATACCTACAAACGTCGCTTTTCATTTTCGGACGAAGGAAAATTCTTCAGCGCTTTTATTTATATGATAAAAATAATAAGCAACATTATGCTTGCGGAATAAACTTATAAGTAGGAATGGTAAAGCGGATTTCAGTAGAAGTCGCAAGTCGATTTGCACACGTGAATAAGCCACGTGCAAAGTTTCAAAGGAAAGTCGGATGGAAACATATTCACAGAGAACATCAATATATGTATTAATTATTTCTCTCATTTCCCGCTCATTGCGGAGTTCTGTGGACGGCGTAATAAACAGAAATCAATAAGTTAGCCTCGATATTCAGATAAGAGCATTATTCTGCATTTTTTCCACTTTGAGTAGCTGATATAATGAGGTTGACTTGAACTCTCTTTGTTTCTTTTTCTGCGCTTTCCTCAAAGAGGAGTGATGCGTAGATAATTTCACAATTAGGTAATGTAGTATTTGACTTGACTGTTGACCTATATTCGTGATGCCTGTAGTCGGTCAAGAATATGTAGGATCGTAAATCAAAAGTTAGCGCAGCGCAGCTCGCCGGCTATTCTTCAATACCTCTCCAGGGAGCACGCGCACTACATAAGTAATTCCTGTCTGAATATTTCCTCTGTTTCGGTAACAAAAAAATGGCGCGCCCTGGAGGCAAAAGTTTCTCTGAAAACGTCGTTTTGGATATATTGGATTTTTTGGTAACCCGAGACTTATAACTTGCCTCAAGGCTTTATCTATTTACGATGGCAGTAACACTGTATACGTGCTGAAGTATAGTTAAATTCTTGCGTTTCAAACAAGCTGAATTTTTAGATAAATGGACGTTATATAACTGGGACTGGCAGTATAATATAAGGCGGATTAGCAAAAGCTTAAACAACTATTTTCACGACTTAAGTAAAGAGTAAAAGGCGTCTATTAGTACAAAGGTACCGAGACAAAGGAACTAACGACCGTCGCTGTGGTAATTAATGAATTCATTATCTTTTTAATTTCACCTGGAACAGATATTAATGGGTTCTGTACCTGTTTAATGTAAAATTTGCTGAAACTCCATCGTCAACTCTTTCAGGTGTCAAGATAACTTCGTTAATAGTTGATCGATGGACTGTCGTGATTCGGAATTTTATCGAATAATCGAGAGCGTATTTTAGGAACGTTAGCGAGCGACGCCCTCATCTGCTAGTTATTGAGAAGCTTTACCTATACAAACGATTTGTCGAGGGCTAGTATTTTAAGTGCACTGCCCTTACAATGTGTCTGAGTGATTTATTATTATAATGAATGCACCCTTTCTTCTGGGATTAGCATAAATTGAGCAGAAAACTGATTGTGCTTCAGAAAATATTAGCAAATCCAAATCATCTTTAGCGTACCTACACAAAATGACATTCAAATCAAATAAGCAATTTAAAATTGACTTACATAGCTCTATAAATAATATTGTAATTCATAACATACACTTAGGCATAGTGAAACACAAAGAGTTTGAAAAACTAGAGGTTTTCTCTAATATACAAACGAGAAAATGTGGATTCTTACGTTATACTTATACTATAATTATCTATTTTATATGTGACTAGAGGGAGAGTAATAGTAAACGAGCAATTTTCATGAAAACGCCATTGATTTGATTTGACTCGCTCACCAATCGCCCGGTGCCCGTTTGCCGACGAGAAGAGCACTAGATTTTAACGAGTTTTGCTCTAAGAGCCTTCAAGAGCAATTATTATTATCCGCCGTTGACTTCTGTTACTAAGTGAATTTCCACTTATAAGTTTTAATTGTCCATTTTACAACTATTGCAAAAACTGCGCAGTGTTTTTAGAAATAAACATAAGTAGGTACCTACCTCAGAAAGTAGTAGATTTTTACGCCTTTTGTACTAAAGTCGAACAAGTCAAGTATTTTCGAATTCTTTCGCAGCATCGAGTCGGTGGTTGCCGAGAGTTTATAGGGAAAGTTTCCCGATGCGCTGGCCTAGTGAAATATTCAACTTGTTAGAAAACCGCACGAGACGTCGTAAAATGAGAAATCAATAAAACATTTCCGTATTTCACTTTAACCTTTATCATTTAAGACAATGCGAATTTTATCTGAAGCGTCTAGATTTAGATTTAATTGCCCGATAAGAAAGAAGTCAACTTAATTGCGCAATGAAACAAGATCGAAAAGAAAGGGTGGCGAGGATAAAGAAACAAATATTTCCATGTTGCTCAAGTTAAACCGTAGGAAGGCCGTTATCATTCATTGTTATTTGGCTCTAAAGGGCAATAAACAAAAAACGATATTGCATCGAAATATAAGATTTTTGTTATGTTTTGTTGTTTCCTTTTCTTGTTTACGTACGAGTGGCGTTTTCAATCCATGTTCAATCAATTTGCATGTGGCCTACATCGGCGCGCTTCAGCGACCAACTTCCGAAGGACTACCCTTTTTATTCTCGAGTTATGTGATTGAACTCATCGGTATTCCACCCGCAGCTTCTCAAGTTTTATACTTAATAAAAGACACGCACACGGTACAAATAATGCGAAGGCTATTTTGTTCTGTAATAACAGTTTCACTCGAACTAAATAAGTTTAAGAGCGGAGAAACGAAGGACGCTCATCTAAATGAACGACACGTAATAATTTTTATAAAGTTTATTTTTAGACTTTATTGAGGTTCTGGCGGAGGGAAACGTGTGTTTTTTTCTGAGAGTAAAAGCTCTTTTATACGAGGAAGGAGACTGAGGGGCTCAAAAGCTCGTCACGAGAGGAATATTAGCTGTTTCATATGTTAAAACTCACTGAAGCAGTATCACTGCATTCGTATTTATTTTGAGGCCAGATTTAGGTACGTACTGGAACTTGAATAGTTTCGTCTTATTAGTTTTATCTGTATATATACATACCTAAAATATATGTTGGTTTGATGTCTATAAAATTATTTTGATACATTTAATTTTGCCCTTAACATGTGGTAGATATAAGTACTTGTACTTGTTATAATTCACAAGTTTTATTTACAAAACAAATACTTAAGTATGCATTTACTTAATCTGCTATTCATTAAAAATTCGATATTTGATGATTAGTCTGGCTTCCATTTTTATTAAGCTCTGAGAGTGGGCGGTCGAACTGGTAAACAATTGTTAAATTAGTAAGGCTAATACGTTAGCAAAAATAGCATCACGGGAGCAATTTTCCTTATTACTTAAAATATTTCCATAATTTTGTCGTTAATTATTATACTTGTTAATTCTGATGACGCTGGAAGCAAGAATATTGACGGTTACGAGAACAAACCGTAAAGGCGGTTTCCAACAAAACAATAGATCGATCTAAGAAATAAGTCCTGCGGTCGCCCGCTCCGCAACTGTAAGCCAGCTTAGATGTTGTCTAATACTCCAAGAGAAACAGTTCATGAAGGTATAGAGTTCATAATATTTCGCCTGGGTACATAAACCACGTACAATTTACAAAATGAAAAACGAGCCAATTTAAATTTTACGCAACACTCGAGCTCAAAAACGCTTCCTACGGACACGAATTCCCTTTCTGCGAACGTCATACGAATGAGCGTAAAAAGGAATTACATAGTAAAGCGATGCTTACTCTTTTACGGCCCAAAGATCGGGAAAATAAAGTTCTTTTTATTGCCCCCAGTTTTACAGCCCTGGTAATAGGTGAATTCGGTGAACTCGGCGTTTGAAATTCTTGGGTGCAAGCGTGACGCGCAATGCACACTACCTCTTATGTTATTGGTGAACACTCGTACTTGAGATTGTGGGAAACATTTTTAGTGTCAGCAATGTTCCTGTTTTATCTAGGTCGGGAATAACTGTTCTGTTGCCTTTTTTATTGAAGCTTTATTGCAACTTTCTTGACCTCTGCCCTCAATACGTCGCTTTCGCATTTAGTTGAATCCGTTAAGACGAGGTTTATATTTTTATACCATTAAAGCTGATAGAAGGAAATGATAGAAGCTAAATGTGTTTCAAACGAATTACAAGTTATTTTATCATTGTCGGGCTGTTTAGACAGATAAGACACTTTAGCTTATACAGTCTCGTCATCCCACGTCAATATTATGATTGGACTATTAAGCATAATTACATGAGTTCTAGTGCTGTACAATACAAGAACACTGTCACTGTTCGTGTAACTGCAGATCTATCTAGCGAGGATGATTTCAGGAAGTCGGCCATTATTCTGCTCGCATGCGAGAAGGGAGATAATGGTTGATGCTACTTGGAGGCATAATGTAAAGCCGTTTAACCGAATAGATTGTTGTCATACATGATGACAGGTGAACTGATATGATGTGACGCAATCTGTGTTGGTGATAAAGATAGAAGTTTTAGTATAATTTCAATTAATGCAAAAATACATTTACATAATAATTATATTAATTCGTAACAATATTGTTGAGTGGTTTAAGTTAGAATAAATATTATGATTGAAAGATTAGCGTTTTAGAAATTACAAATTACTGCCCGTAGGTACAGATCCATTTAATTTCAAACATCCCACCTAATCGATGATCCACATCAAATATTTGTGGATCCTAAACTACAACAAACAAGCGGTTATTGACTTTATAATAACTAATAGTTTATTATCATAGTTTAGTTGGATTTGTGTACGGTACATGAGGTCGGCAATACAACAATGTTATTTCAAATTATCGAGGCAACTTCACCGAGGGCCCGGGGCGTAACACTGAAATTAAATTCCAATACTCATTGGCTTCCAACAAGAGCCGTCATAATCAATACAAGAGGAAATAAGTTCAGCTCCGAGTCGCGGCTAACAGGTCAAAGTTCGTTACTTTCTTCCTTTATAGTTTTATCCCAGTTATTTTAGTTTTAAAAATATTGAAGCGCTCAAAGAGAAATTAAATTAAGAATTTTATTTTGTCGACTCAGTACTGCGGAGAAATGTAATTACTGGGTCGATAGGCTTACTGGGTCGGAAGTAGTAATCCAAAATTACTGTGTTGGTTTATAACTCACATTTTTGAAGCTAAAGTATAAATTCCATTGAATTTTTCAACCATATAAAAAGTAGATAATACCTTTTTTGCTTGAGCAACAGGTTATGGAACGAAAAAATAACATAACTCGTTGTAAATAGCTATCTTTTATAAAGAACGGACAAATTAAGCTAATTAGCTTTTCAAGCGAGAAGGTTTTTACATAGGAACATGAAATCAATAATATACATGATACACACAATGTGTTACGAAATTTGGCCTATAGTTTACAACGTACTTTCAAGAAGCAATCTATAGACTATCTATATACATAGGCAATCTTCATCAATGGCTTGTAGTCACTGAGTATCAGATATTCCAATCTTGCAGCGACCGGCAAACAAAGTGAATCCCTTGCTTTTGACTAAGACACGAGAATTCGATCGCAGCCTGTATAAAGGTGAGTTTGTGTTCAGGACAGGAGTTGACCCGAGTCCACACGATATGTCTATTACGTTTTGTAGCACAAGATTATGGAGCACGGTAACATAAGGTTACATGGCAAAAATATTTGTCATAATATTTTTTTGGATTCATTAAAAGTCTAAAACCTTATTTTTAACGAGAAGTTATTAAATGAAATCCGTTTTTTGTCGTCTTAAATTTACCAGTTCTCCTCATTCATTGAAACATTCAGCAAAACATACAGATTCTTTGAAAATGTAAAACTGCGGGTTAACTGTTACTAAAACTTATTGAGACGAATCTTTGCTGAGATACCTTTTTTGCCGGGCATACACCATACGGTATGTTCCGTATTCTGATTTCAACTGTTAAATTCACCAAGGAGTTCCACATTCGAATCATCTTCGTAAAACAAAACAAAAGCGATCTAGTTTCGTTCTCTATTCTGCCGATAAATAAAAACGTATCCTAAGAACAAATGGTTCACTCTATGACGCTCGGAGGTGATGGCCCAGTAATTTATTGCTAGTAAAATCCTTAAAGGAAAGTAGAAGCCGTAGCTGAGTAAGTAGTTCGCGTTGATGTGAAGGCGAAATTGTTGGGTTACTATGTGCTAAAAGGTATGGAGAATAAGGTCCGTAATAATTGTTAGTTTGCGGCGAGCCGTATTTGAGTGGTTTCCTACAAAAGGGCGTATAATGTTGATTCGTGAATTTGTTTTGGCAAAGTAATAATTGGTGAGATTTCATATTTGGAACTTTGTTTGGCCTTTACAGAGTGTATAATTGAAAGCGTTACTGGAGTGCCATGCTAGAAGGATAATAAACATATTAGATTCTAGTCACAAAAATTAAGTGGTCCAATTTAAAGTCAATAGAAAAAGATAAAAATATATTCAACTTTTATCCATAAAACTAAAACGTGATTTAGCTCTAAATGTTGCCTAATATTAAGATAAAATTCGCCATTTTATTATTTTTATGCTTCCGCTCTAAGCGTCAACGCCGAAGCCAATAAATTAAATTAAAAATAACTCAAATTTTCTTTATCAACGAAGAATTAGGAACAAAATTAACGTTTTATTTGAAATTCATTCAGAAATATAACTTAGATGAGCCGCTTTGACATGAGACCTCTCGACTTCCTTGAAAAGTTATTCAAAGGGGTCATACCCTTTAAATATTGTACTTTCACAGAAGATACTGTAACAATGACAAAGGTTTTAGAAGTAATTAATTAGACTCTTCCGCTGCCTCCTAACAGCCCTTCAGATGTTTATTTTTATGTAATTTTCTTGTGAGAGGTCTATCGTAAAGCATCGTCTGTTATGGTCCGTTGCTTGAAAAGGATAATGAATTCCTTAAGAAAAATGTTGGTCTGATCTTTGGAGGAGAATAACTTAGAAGCAATTATTATTATACGGTCAGTTGATACAAAATTATGAAAGTAGGTATCGTTTCACTGCTAGTGGAGACTATTAAATAACGAAATTCCAAACCAGTTTTAAACAAAAATTATACTCGTACAACGATGTTAGAAAAATACACAAAAAGAAGACTGAACAATAGTCTAGAATATAATAAAAATAGTGTTAGTCCTTGAAGAGCAACAGATGAGAATTCCGAAGCCTTAAATCACAAAACTGAATTTCTGATACACGCAACAAAACGCCGCGAACTAGAAACGTATTGAGTATCAAAAGATGGGAGTCGAATGTTTGACGCTCTCTTTCAAGTATTTGCCTTTAGGATTAAATCGAATGGAAAACATATGAGGGTCAAAATATTCGTGATTGGATTGGTGACGTCTCATTCTAAGGTTTGTTAACACGTATGTCTTTGTTCGATCATGCTAACTCTTTACAGTACAGCAGGTAACTACGCTAAATATATGAGAAATATTTTGGCGAAATAAAGGGACTAATAAAGACACAGTTCCTTAAACCGAACGTGGGAATCAACGAAGAGATTTCTTCGATAGTTTTGGTAACGATAGTATACTTGCAGTACCTGAATCATTCATGTATCAGTGATTGGTGAATGCTATTTAAAATCCTATCTCTATGGGTCTATCTCCAAAGTTCGGCTAATATTATGCAAAAAAATACTTAGTCCGTCACTAATCGACTTCATAAAATGACTACTTTGATAGATACCATGTTTATCACTCATTAACATCCTGGTAATAAACTTAGTAAATGAATAAGTTCATAACTCCAGCTCATTCATATTCACGGGCCCAGAGTTTAAAGGCTACGGTCAGAATTATTTTAAATCTCAAGAAAATTACAAGTCTCTTAATTCTCTGAGAGTTTATCTTCTTTAATCTCTACGAACAAAATTCTGTTGAAACAACTCCTTTAAGTAGCAACTTAGTTAAGAGACAAGATCCAATACTAAAAGGGTTTACTTTATGACTCCACGCTTTGTGACTTAGCGACAACATTTTGACGTAGGTAATATTGAATGAAATTCATGTAAATAATATAATAATAATATATCCTACATACTTTGAATTTCGAAAGGTAAATATTTTACTCGGTTCACTTAACTTTTTCGAGGTTANATACAGATTCTTTGAAAATGTAAAACTGCGGGTTAACTGTTACTAAAACTTATTGAGACGAATCTTTGCTGAGATACCTTTTTTGCCGGGCATACACCATACGGTATGTTCCGTATTCTGATTTCAACTGTTAAATTCACCAAGGAGTTCCACATTCGAATCATCTTCGTAAAACAAAACAAAAGCGATCTAGTTTCGTTCTCTATTCTGCCGATAAATAAAAACGTATCCTAAGAACAAATGGTTCACTCTATGACGCTCGGAGGTGATGGCCCAGTAATTTATTGCTAGTAAAATCCTTAAAGGAAAGTAGAAGCCGTAGCTGAGTAAGTAGTTCGCGTTGATGTGAAGGCGAAATTGTTGGGTTACTATGTGCTAAAAGGTATGGAGAATAAGGTCCGTAATAATTGTTAGTTTGCGGCGAGCCGTATTTGAGTGGTTTCCTACAAAAGGGCGTATAATGTTGATTCGTGAATTTGTTTTGGCAAAGTAATAATTGGTGAGATTTCATATTTGGAACTTTGTTTGGCCTTTACAGAGTGTATAATTGAAAGCGTTACTGGAGTGCCATGCTAGAAGGATAATAAACATATTAGATTCTAGTCACAAAAATTAAGTGGTCCAATTTAAAGTCAATAGAAAAAGATAAAAATATATTCAACTTTTATCCATAAAACTAAAACGTGATTTAGCTCTAAATGTTGCCTAATATTAAGATAAAATTCGCCATTTTATTATTTTTATGCTTCCGCTCTAAGCGTCAACGCCGAAGCCAATAAATTAAATTAAAAATAACTCAAATTTTCTTTATCAACGAAGAATTAGGAACAAAATTAACGTTTTATTTGAAATTCATTCAGAAATATAACTTAGATGAGCCGCTTTGACATGAGACCTCTCGACTTCCTTGAAAAGTTATTCAAAGGGGTCATACCCTTTAAATATTGTACTTTCACAGAAGATACTGTAACAATGACAAAGGTTTTAGAAGTAATTAATTAGACTCTTCCGCTGCCTCCTAACAGCCCTTCAGATGTTTATTTTTATGTAATTTTCTTGTGAGAGGTCTATCGTAAAGCATCGTCTGTTATGGTCCGTTGCTTGAAAAGGATAATGAATTCCTTAAGAAAAATGTTGGTCTGATCTTTGGAGGAGAATAACTTAGAAGCAATTATTATTATACGGTCAGTTGATACAAAATTATGAAAGTAGGTATCGTTTCACTGCTAGTGGAGACTATTAAATAACGAAATTCCAAACCAGTTTTAAACAAAAATTATACTCGTACAACGATGTTAGAAAAATACACAAAAAGAAGACTGAACAATAGTCTAGAATATAATAAAAATAGTGTTAGTCCTTGAAGAGCAACAGATGAGAATTCCGAAGCCTTAAATCACAAAACTGAATTTCTGATACACGCAACAAAACGCCGCGAACTAGAAACGTATTGAGTATCAAAAGATGGGAGTCGAATGTTTGACGCTCTCTTTCAAGTATTTGCCTTTAGGATTAAATCGAATGGAAAACATATGAGGGTCAAAATATTCGTGATTGGATTGGTGACGTCTCATTCTAAGGTTTGTTAACACGTATGTCTTTGTTCGATCATGCTAACTCTTTACAGTACAGCAGGTAACTACGCTAAATATATGAGAAATATTTTGGCGAAATAAAGGGACTAATAAAGACACAGTTCCTTAAACCGAACGTGGGAATCAACGAAGAGATTTCTTCGATAGTTTTGGTAACGATAGTATACTTGCAGTACCTGAATCATTCATGTATCAGTGATTGGTGAATGCTATTTAAAATCCTATCTCTATGGGTCTATCTCCAAAGTTCGGCTAATATTATGCAAAAAAATACTTAGTCCGTCACTAATCGACTTCATAAAATGACTACTTTGATAGATACCATGTTTATCACTCATTAACATCCTGGTAATAAACTTAGTAAATGAATAAGTTCATAACTCCAGCTCATTCATATTCACGGGCCCAGAGTTTAAAGGCTACGGTCAGAATTATTTTAAATCTCAAGAAAATTACAAGTCTCTTAATTCTCTGAGAGTTTATCTTCTTTAATCTCTACGAACAAAATTCTGTTGAAACAACTCCTTTAAGTAGCAACTTAGTTAAGAGACAAGATCCAATACTAAAAGGGTTTACTTTATGACTCCACGCTTTGTGACTTAGCGACAACATTTTGACGTAGGTAATATTGAATGAAATTCATGTAAATAATATAATAATAATATATCCTACATACTTTGAATTTCGAAAGGTAAATATTTTACTCGGTTCACTTAACTTTTTCGAGGTTAAGGCACAGTTTAAATATAGAACAGTTGGGAAGCTACCTACTAACGTTCGTAACCGTCACACTCAAACACGCACGCGCATTGACGAGCATTTATGTACCTTTACCAGTGCTGTCAGTACTGAATGTCGCGGTGCTGTCGCGTCTATACCCGTGCGTGTGTGAGTGTGACGTTACGAACGTTAGTAGGTAGCTTCACAACTGTTCTATATTTAAACTGTGGTTAAGGCTTCTCAATGTTTTTTTTTTTCAGTCTAAAACAGCTATGTATTTCGACTTCAAATAAAGAACGCTGTATTCATTTGTTTGAAAGTCCGATATAATAGAAGAATCTATTGCAGCAGTGTTATTTATGTTCAAAGTAACAAAAGAATCGCGAATCGAAATTCAATCATATTTTTGTACAATTTACAGGCCAGCCTCCGCGGAAACTTCTGGAATGTTTAAGTGTTTTATTGACTTTTCGTTATTTAGAACATCCTCGGACGGTATATAAGCTTGTAAATATTATTTGTATCCTATCGATAAACGTGAAAAATCAAGATATAAAGTGCTTATTGGTGAAATAAGGTTAATTTTGAAGAAACGCTCGCTCACCGTGCTTCTTTTGATTTCCCAAGAGTACTTATGAAGTTACTAGAAACCTGGCGGTCTTACAAGTTCTTCCTATAAGAAGATATGAAAATTCACAAAAGAAAAAGGAACAAAACAGCTATTACGGTAACCAACTAAAACATATTGCTATTAAAAATCATTAGGTTATTTACACTGTGAACAATTCAATGACGTTTAAATGGTACAAATGCTGCCAGTAATGAGCAACCGATAAATAAAGTTAAAACCTTGTCTTATGCAAGGTTAACTACCTTTATAGCTAAAAAAAGAAATAAGACCAAATAAAATAACAAAAGCGAATAGGTAAAGGCTAACAAACGCCGAAGCTCAACAAAGTAAGACGGAGTGTGATAAAAATATTAGGCGTCTATTATACGATAGAATTATAAAAAAATCACTTGTAAAACAATAATTTTAATAGTATAAAAACAAACAATATTTCTAATACGAAAATAGAATAAAGTGTTTTGTTTTTATTGCACTTGAAAATTAATTGACGATTTGATCCGTCTGAGTGGCAGCATCTTAAATGTTGAGTTTTATTATCGGCTTTCGTTAAGTTTAGAACTTTGTTACCATGTCCTAATACAAAAACATTGACATAGGCTGCTAACCTTTTCTTAAGGCTCATCTGTTTTATCTTTTTAAAGTCGAGGACCATTTAAGTTCTCAATTCGACAGATTTTTAATTACTTCGGATTTCTTTTGAATCCAGGAATGCGAATACTCCAATTGCTTTACTAATAAACACCCTTTGATTTACTAAAAATACCCTTTCAGTGTATTCTCCGAAAAATATAATGAAAGTTTCAACGGAGCTCTAGGTTTCGAGTAATTCTGAAAACAATTAGTTCCTTTTAATTGGGTCTTAGCATTGAATTGCAGCAAAACGAATGGCTACTCGGAAACGATGCAGGATCACCCTTTGTGCAAAATAAAAATGCAAGGGTTTTGGGACAGCAGGGGGAAAAATTTACCAATAATATCCGTGGAAGCAATAATCCGTTTCAGTTGAAAAAAACATCATTCAAAGTTGCTTTGATAAAGGTTAACACTTAAAATGTTCATCGTAGCATTTTCTCTCTGAAAGACTCACGAGTTCTGTAAGGGTCCTTCGCCTAGAAGTTATTACATACGCTCTAACAAGCGACCTCTTGCCTCTCCGGGTAGGGCTTATGCTTGGAAGGTGTTAGCTCCTAACAACCCCACTAATTGCGCCATTGACTTAGATTACATCAATTAAAATATGAACATGGAGTTACTCAAAACCATTGCTAATGTAATGTGCGTAATTAGCGATATTAGAATTAGTAGGACGGTCTGCACTCGTATGAATCCCAGTTTTATGAAGGGAAAGGGCCATTAGATTCTAAAATTGCTTATTTGAATGACTTGTTAGGATGAGGTTTACACGCATATTAGGAGTTTAATAAACTGAGGTTGCACGCTTTTGTATATAATTAAATATTTTATCAAATTAACCAGCTAAACGGTGGTAGGAAATCGTAGTACGAAGTAATATGCTATGAATTACAATACAATTACTCATCTTAATCATAATCATCGACCTGCTTTCGAATCGAACCGTTTAAATGTCGAATAGGACGCCATTAGTACCTCATAATCCCCGCAAGCCACGAGTCCAGTCCAAGTGCTCTCATTTTTTGTCCAACTTTTTAGCCTGTTGCCCGGATGTGTTTTACCAAGCGTACGCCAAGTTCCCTCATCCATGGTACGCGGGACCAAACAGCATTACCGGGACCACACAGAATTACCCTCAGGCTATGCGGTGGTACGGCCGTACTCCAACCTGACTTTTTTTCTGGCCGCTTAGATGCCGTAAAAATAGACCGAGTAAAAAGTTCCGATATCCTGTTTGGTGTAAAAGTAATTTTCATTCTTTAATTATGGATTCTATTATTTTGCATTGAATATGCATTAAGTGACAACTAGTTACTTTACTAGTCGTTGTCAACAGGAATCCTACTTAATTTCATATTTTGGATTCCGTCGTACATGATGTTACTACTTACTTATTTTTCGTTTTCCATAATTTAAATTCACACTAAACCCGAATTTAATAAACATTTAGCTTTTCCTAGCAAATTCATACAGCAGTTACATTAAAAAATATACCACGATTTTTTTATTTATATCTGTCGATTGCAGATTTTGCTAAACTACGTCAGTCAATTTGTTTTTCTAATTGGATGCCATTAAACATAATTTCTGATAACGTACCCACATTGTGAAAGAATGTAATAATTCAGAGCTCCCTTTTAATTGTGACAAATGAGGGGCTTTTCTGATTAATGTAATGCGTTACGTAGTTATAAAAAAACATTCATAAGACTTATTCTCAGCAACATTTGTATTTTAAAAACAAATTTTGCATTCATTATTTAGCTGAAAACCAAATTTCGACAATGTGTTTTAATGGTGGATTACATTATTTGTAAAAATATAAATTATTTAGTTTAAAAAAATCAAAATAAAATTACACTATATTTTAACATTGAGGTAGTTTGTTGTATCTCATTTATATTCATTAAATTAAAGGATGATGATGCATGATGTATTGCTCATATAATTTATGTATGTATGTACCTCCATACATGGGACAAATTAATACACCAGTCAATAAGCCACTGATTAAGCAACAACTCTCAGTACATGTAACAAGATATAACAAACAGATGGCGTCCGTAACTTGACCTATGGTTGATTCCACCAATAATTAAATCTAAGTAGGGTAAAGCAGGGCTTCGCAGAGGTCTGATGACTAGTAATAAACCCTAAACTAAGATCATTTTACTGTAGAACTCCGCTAATCTCAGATTACGAACATCGGTTAATCTTTCAGAGTTAACGACAGATTAAGCTGTTACGATGCAATTTGGGAATTTGTACACTATTCAACTAGGGTTTTGTGCACGTAGTAGGTACACAATTTTATATAAACTTTACAATTGTTAATGGTTAGGTACTTTACATAAAACATTTGAATGTTGTGGTTAAGGTAAGTATTTCTATTTGATTGTGTTGTGATTAACAAGCTCGTGGGATTTTTATAGAAAGTATTAAGCCTTTTGTTTACTTTTTCGTTGAAATTTGTGAAACCTCAGTAGATACTTATTTCTCATAAATATTATGTTATTTACATTCAAAATTTTATTGAAATAAGTATTTCATTCAGTTAAAATTAATTTAATCATAAATTTATTTGAATTTTAATATAAAGCAGTTTATAACATAACTATAATGAACTTGATTTATTTTGCCAGAATATTGAAATTTTAGATAGGTATTTTATGTTAATCGGCGATTAAAAAAACATACGATTAACTATAGGTGGTTTGCGGAATTACGTTCAGGTATATAATACAAATAGGTAAATAGTCGAATAATGAAAATGTTTAAATAAAAAATTTTAATACTCTAATACAACAAATAACCTAAATCTTTTTTGGGCGTTCACACAAAAGTCGATGAATATCCAACCAGATTTAGGTCCGAACATATGAGCGTAAATCACATTCTGTAATTACGAAGCAGTCTAAAAGACAGACATCGACCAGTCAGTGCCAACTCAGCTCTATGATTCGGTCTTTTGTACGAGGAGGCGACAATTATCTGGTGCCACCATAATTACAGGTGAATTTGTCCCCACAATCTCTGCGAACTCAGCTAGGGTTCAAACAACGCTGAAAAGCAACGCAAACGCCGGTAAAAGGCGAAATCTTTTTCGAATTTTTAGCTCTCCACGAAATACGAGTCGATTATTTTTGTTTTTATTTTCGTGAACGTGTGTTATAAACAGTTCTAAACTTGAATTTGTGCTCTTATGATAGAATGGACGTCTCTTTGAAAATGTTTTGCAACACAAAGACGATTTTTAATAGAAAGACGGTGAAAATAAATGGGAAAAGCAACTTTTAGCTAAATTAATATACCTTCAGATGTCAACTTACATTTCATACTTGGCTTACAAAATATTGCTTAGTTTTGGTGGCATATGTCTTAGGTACCTTACTACTTTGACTAGTAAGATTTGAGTAGGCAGTGGAGCTTCTTATAAGATTTTTATATGCCAGTATTACTTGTTTTTCAATCCACGTTTTGTGGGCTTCTTCTACAAGTAATCACGTTGTATGAGAGCCACAGAGATTGCAACCGACTGCATGTATAGGTTGCACTTCTAAGTCTGTATCTACAAATGAAATAATATTTTGCTTTACATTTCCTTTCTCATAACTCATTTATTTACCTATATGTAGTAAGTAAACTATCCTTTGACTGAACTGATATTCTAATTAAATAAAATATTAATCAGTGTTTTTGTTCATATTTTTATAGATGTTATTATCTTTAGTACCTAAGCTTAAATCGGAATATATTGAACAGTATTGCGTAGGTACAATATATTGTAATGAAATACTAACTACAGTTATCAATACTCGAATTCATTAATTCACATCTGTATAATGCCATGAGCGCCTAATCGTACACGTCACCCAGCCATCATCGCTCCTCTATTATTAAGTTTGGGATAAACCTACCCGATGACATAAAGGGTTTTAATTATTGAACTTAATATTCTGTACAAAGAGCATTAGTTCAGTTACAAGCTTACATAATCTTCGTTGCTTTGGAATATCGGACTTGAGCCTTATTGTAGTCTTTGAAAATCTATTCAAAGGGTTGTCCTTGCTCCCAGCGAGGTATATTATCAGATTTACGTTAATGCAGTACAAGGCGGTCACAGACTTAAGGTAGACACATTACCCAGTCTATAGGATTAATAGTCATGGATTTGAGAATGTCGATGGAACGCTTCGTTGATTTAATTGTACTGCGGCGTCATGTTTGGTATTCGAACTAAGTATGTCTGAGGTTCTGAGAACACAACGTTCGATCGGGTGTTGGTGGTTAACGCGAAGGTCGTTAGACAATTAAACTACTTAGATAATTAGGTTACTGTTATTTTAGTAATGTATAATTTTAATAATACTCACAGATTCAGTAAAAGCCCAAGCTACCTGTTCGCGATGCTGGCACGCAATAATCGCAGTGCTGGCACAAAACAAAATTTGAATTTAAAAAAGTGACATTTTTATTTTTGACATATACATTTTCTTCATTTTTGTTTGGTTCGTTCAATTTCTATTAAAAGATAGTCATATTTCTTTTAAATTGTTATTTTCATTTAATAAATCACGTAATTCATCAATTCATCGTTTGGGCCAACATTCCCGCCCAAACATTTTGGACCTTCGTCGCCGGGTGAGGCAAGAGGCTGGCGAAAGCGGGACTAAGGATAAGTGCAGCTTGTATTAATATCGTGTATTTTTGCATTCTGCGTGCACGTGAGTACCCTTTCCGTTTCTTACATAGCCCTGGAAATGAGTGTGTATGAAGATTTAGATATGGATATAAAAGATTTGACCAAAAAACGCGGTCACATTCGCGGGCGACTTACGCT